>CAUYON010101272.1:0-46272 GCA_963573935.1 Arctocebus calabarensis | reverse complement strand
GCTGGTGCCCTAACCACTGAGCCACAGGTGTCACCAGCTGCTTTTTTTTGTTTGTTTGTTTTGTTTTTTTTGAGACAGAGCCTCAAGCTACCACCCTGGATAGAGTGCCATGGCATCACAGCTCATAGCAACCTCCAATTCTTGGGCTCAAGCGAGTCTCCTGCCTCCGCCTCCCAAGTAGCTGGGACTACAGGCGCCTGCCACAACGCCCGGCCATTTTTTGGTTGCAACCGTCATTGTTGTTTGGCGAGCCCGGGCTGGATTCGAACCCGCCAGCTCAGGTGTACGTGGCTGGCGCCTTAGCCCGCTGAGCCACAGGCGCCGAGCCAGCTTTTTTTTTTAATAGTCTCACTTTGTTGCCCTTGGTATAGTGCTGTGGCATCACAGCTCGCAGCAACCTCAAATTCTTAGGCTTAAGCAATTCTCTTGTCTTAGCCTCCTAAACAGCTGGGACTACAGGCACCCACCACAATAACCCACTTTATTTTTTAGAGACAGGGTCTCGCTCTGGCTCAGGCTGGTCTCAAACTCATGAGCTCAGGGCAATCCACCCACCTCTGCCTCCCAGAGTGCTAGGATTACACGCATGAACCACCACACCCAGCCTCTATTTTACTAGCCTTTATTAGTTTATTATTCCCATTATAGTTTTTTGTATTCATTTTTTTTTTTAATATTAAAATTTCTTTCCCCTTGAGAGACAGAGTTTCCCTGTGACTCTGGCTAGAGTGCAATGGCATCATCGTAACCCACTGCAACCTCCAACTTCTGGGCTGTAGGGATCCTCCTGTCTCAGCCTCCTGAGTAGCTGGGACTAGACTACAGGTATGCCATGCCCAGCTAATTTTTCCTATTTTTGGTAGAGATGGGCACTCACTCTTGTTCTGGCTCTTCTCAAACTCCTAACCTCGAGCTATCCTTTAGATAGCTTGGCCTCCCAAAGTCCTAGGATTTCAGGAGTGAGCCACCACATCCAGCCTCATTAAATGTTTTATCTAAATTTATTGGATGTGGTCTGGTTCTCTGAGTCTTGGTCTATTGACCGTTAGGGCCTCTGTATGGTGCACAGTTTATACATTCATGACTTCTTGGGTTTTCACCCACGGAATAAGTTTTCATGGTTCCCCTTAAGGTAAACAAAACTGTTTTATGTAAAAGAGAGACTATCTTACCAGGGAAACGTCATTTGTGCTTCTCTGTTCAAACACCAAACAAATGACAGAGCAGAGACCAAGACTAGGATTTCTGCCTTCACTTTGTCATTTTTCCACTATTTGATGGTTTTACCAGAGAGTGGCAAGAGGAAATTAAAACACAGTGAATTTGGTTTAAACATGCTAAGACAGCCATGAGAATGGGATCAAAAAGTGGAGTTAATTTTTTTTTAGCCTATTGGAAATCTTGAAAACCACATCATTTAGCCCCACAAGAAAGAGCTGAGGGGCTAAATAAAAGGAGTTCTTAAGAAGGGGATATTGTAAATTTTGATAGCCATACTGCTTGTACAGTGTACCATGCCTTATGAGTCTACACCAGACACATTTAAATAATTTAATGACTTGGATTATGAACCAAGCATAGAAATATAATACCTGAGAGGTTTCATTTGAGTGAGGGAACAGACTGAAAGGTAGAGCTTACTTGTAATGCGGTCTAATTTTAAGCTCTTTCATTGATTAACTGGATATTAATTGAGTATCTTTTGTGTGCAAGATACATAAAAAGTATTTGTTTTAAGTAGCCAGGCATGGTAGTATATGCCTGGAGACCTAGCTACTCAGGAGGCTGAGGCAGGAGGATCATTGAGCCCAGGGGTTTGACGTTGCAGTGAGCTATAATCATACCACTGCTTTCCAGCCTGGGCACCAGAGCATACAGAAAAAGAAAAGTTGGCTCCTCGCCCGTAGCACAGTGGTTACAGGGCAAGTCACATGCACTGACGCTGGCGGGTTCAAACCTGGCTCTGGCCAGCTAAACAACAATGACAGCTGCAACAATAAATAGCTGGGCGTTGTGGCGGGTGCCTGTAGTCCCAGCTACTTGAGAGGCTGAGGCAAGAGAATCGCTTAAGCCCAGGAGTTTGAGGTTGCTGTGAGCTGTGATGGCATGGCACTCTACAAGGGCAACAAAGTGAGACTGTCTCAAAGGAAAGAAAAAGGAAAGTACTCTTATCAGCCCCATCATCATGTGGTTATGATGATTTAATCGGATATAATGAATTGTATCAAAAAACTAAAGCATCAAGAAGGTTTTTTTGAAATAGGAACATATTATTCCTTTCTTTCTTTTTTTTTTTTTTTTTGAGACAGAGCCTCAAGCTGTTGCCCTGAGTAGAGTGCCATGGCGTCACAGCTCACAGCAACCTCCAACTCCTGGGCTCAAGCAATTCTCTTGCCTCTTGCCTCCACCTCCCAAGTAGCTGGGACTATAGGCACCCACCACAACGCCTGGCTATTTTTTGGTTGCAGCCATCATTGTTGTTTGGCGGGCCTGGGCTGGATTTGAAACCGCCAACTCAGGTGTATGTGGCTGGTGCCTTAGCCAGTTGAACCACAGAGGCCAGGCTTGAACCCACCCTCCATCCCCACCCCCACTATATGGGGCTGGCGCCCTATTCCTTGAGCCACAGGCGCCACCACCTCTTTCTTTTTCTTTCTTTTTTTTTTTTTTTTGAGACAGGGTCTTGTTCTGTTGCTCACCTAGGCTACCAAGATAATATACGGTGACGTACCTCACTGCAACCTCAGACTCCTAGCCTCATAAGATTTCCTGCCTCAGCCTCCCAAGTAGCTGAGACTACAGGCGCATGCCACCACACTTGGCAAATTTTTATTTTCTGCAATCTAGTAGCCTGGTCTCAGTAATCCTTCCCCACTTTGGCTTCCCAGAGTGCTACAGTTACAAGTGTGAGCTACAGAATCTGATCTTTTTTCTACTTTTAGTGAGAAACCTTGCCCAATTACACTGTGCCCTGGCATTTTAGCTACTGATATTCTGAAACCATCCCAATTTAGCAAAATACCTAAACATTTAGAATTTAAAGACTGACCACTTTAATTTTAAGAGATGTTTATTATTCTATATGACAACTTTGCTAACTATAAATATTTATAAACACTTAGATTAGATTCCACTCTTGAGGTTTCATGTTTAAATATAGACAGACATACTATGGGGAAATATTTGTTCTTTCTGCCATGGTAATTACAAAAAAAAAACAAACCAATATTCTAACCAACCAAACACTTGTATTCATTAGCATGTACTGTTGGACGTAGCATAAACACATTGCTAATGATTATATAAATTAGTAGCAGAGCAAATGATATAATCTGGGAGGGATATAGTACAGATGTTTGTAACATTGCCACCTAGGGAACTTGCTAGATTCTATTTCAGTAATAAAGTGCAGAAAGTGGCTTGGCGACTGTAGCTGAGGCTAGGGCACCAGCCACATACACCAGAGCTGGCAGGTTCGAATCCAGCCCGGGCCTGCCAAACAACAATGACAACTACAACAACAACAAAAATTCGGGCCTTGTGGTGGGCACCTGTAGTGCCAGCTACTTAGGAGGCTGAGGCAAGAGAATCACTTACGCCCCAGAGTTTGAGGTTGCTGTGAGCTGTGAAGCCACAGCACTCTACTGAGGGTGACATAATCAAACTCTGTCTCAAAAAAAAAAATAAAAACAATAAAAATAAAATGCAGAACTACTTTTTTTCCCTTAAAAACACAAAGCCTGGGCATAGTGGCTTATGCTTGTAATCGTAGCACTCTGGGAGGCCAAAGCAGGAGAATCCCTTGAGCCCAGGAGTTTAAGACCCCTAAGTAAGAGTGTGACCCTGTTTACTAAAAATAGAAAAATAAGCCCAATATTGTGGCAAACACTTATAGTCTCAGCTGCTTGGGAGGCTGAGGCAGGAGGATCACTTGAGCCCAGGAGTTTGAGGTTCTTGTGAGGTATGCTGATGCCATGCCACTCAGCCAAAGCAACACAGAGACTGTCTTTAAAAAAAAAAAAAAACCTATTTTGGAAGGTTTGCCATGGAAGTATAAGACCAACAAGCTTATTTAATCCATTATTTAAAGAGTAAATAGCAGACTTGGCGCCTATAGCTTAGTGGTTAGGGGGCCGGCCACATACACCAGGGTTTGAGGGTTCAAAACCAGCCCAGGCCTGCTAAACAACAGTGACAACTGTAACAACAACAACAACACGCCGGGCGTTGTGGCGAGCCCCTATAGTCCCAGCTAGTTGGGAGGATAAGGCAAGAGAATCCCTTAACCCCAGGAGTTGGAGGTTGCTGTGAGCTGTGATGCCAAAATGGGACTGTGTCTCAAAAAAAAAGAGCAAATAGCAAACCTCTTTATCTGACATAGTTAGAGATTGAAGTGGGCTACCATGTATTCCATACGTGTATTAGCAGTTGGGTGTTGGCACTGCTTATTTATATATTTTGAGTAACTCCTAATGAGGTTTTAGAATTTTCTGGACTTAAATTCACATTCATCATAATTTCCTAAGGAATTGTCAGTCTATCTTATTTATTGTATATTCTGTAGCAGTTTTGTAAAGTAGTGATAGTAGATCTAATGATTATTTATCAAGTAATTATTTATTGATATTGAAAACAAATATTTACTTGTTTATTTAGAGGCCAGAATGCAGTGAGGCAGTCATAGCTCATGATACTCTGTAACTACTGAGCTCAAATAATCTTCCCACCCAAGCCTCCCAAGTAGCTAGCACTATAGGACCATGCCACCATGCCCAAGCTAATTTTTTTTTTTAAGAGATAGGGTCTCTCTGTGTTGCCCAGCTGATCTCAAGTTCCCAGCTTCAAGTGATACTCCCACCTCATGCTCCCAAAGTGCTCTGGGTGTGGGCGGCTCCTGTGGCTCAGTGAGTAGGGTGCCGGCCCCATATACTGAGGGTGGCAGGTTCAAACCCAGCCCCAGCCTAACTGCAAAACAGAGAAATAGCCGGGCATTGTGGCGGGCGCCTGTGGTCCCAGCTACTCTGGAGGCTGAGGCAAGAGAATCTCGTAGGCCCAGGAGTTGGAGGTTGCCGTGAGCTGTATGACGCACAGCACTCTACCGAGGACGATAAAGTGAGACTCTGTCTCTACAAAATATATATATATCCGGGCATTGTGGCGAGCACCTGTAGTCCCAGCTACTTGGGAGGCAGAGGCAGGAGAATCTCTTGAGCCTAGAAGTTGGAGGTTGCTGTGAGCTGTGATGCCACAGTGCTCTACCCAGCGTGACAGCTTGAGGCTCTGTCTAAAAAAAAAAAAAAAAAAAAAAAGAATAGATTTCTTCTTCATCTTTGTATATTTAGTACCAATCATAAAGTATAGGCAGTCCCTAGGTTATGGATGACCAGACTAGGATGTTCTCATACTTACAAATGGGCTCCTGGCCAGGCGTGATGGCTCACACCTGTAATCCTAGCACTCTGGAAGGCTAGGCAGGAGCATCACTTCAGCTTAGAAGTTCCAGAGTTCAAGACCAGCCAAAGGGAGAGCAAGACCCCTTCTCTTCTAAAAATAAGTGAGGCGTTGTGGCAAGCACCTGTAGTCCCAGCTACTTAAGAGGCTGAGGCAGGAGGATCCCTGGGACCCAGGAGTTTGAGACTGTTGCTGTGAACTAGACTGATGCCACTGGACTCTAGCCTGGGCAACAGAGTGAGACTCTGGCTCCAAAAAGGAGGAAAAGGGCCTCCTAAGGCTCTTCATGAGGATAATTTGTAATTAAAAAATTAAATTAATAAATTAGGAACTCGTTTCTTTAGTGTGTGTAAACCATGCCACATTACATAAGCAGTTCGTTGGCCCAGCACCTTTTCTCTTGAAGCTAGTCTCCTTGTTTATATGTATGGTTGCTTAGGCATTGCATCCCTTTCCTCTTAACTTGTTTTTTGGTTGATTTTGTGAGTCTTTGTTTACCCTTATGACCATGCCTCCAAAGCAGAAGTCTCCTACAAGTTCAGGTGAGCCTGAAGCAAAGAGAAGTGGAAATGAAATGTAGAAATAATCAAGTGTTCAGAGAAAGGCCAGACTCTTTCATTCAGTGGGAAAGCATTAATAAAAGAATAAAGTGAGAAAAATGGAATAGGTAAAAGGCTGGTGCTCCAGTGAAAGCATCAGTTATTATTAAGGACCTCAGTGAATTAATTATTAAAAGGGAAAGGTTGGTATGGTTTTGGTTAGAAGATCAAAATGAGGGTTACAGGCGAGACATGGTGGCTCACACCTGTAATCCTAACACTCTGGGATACCAAGGGAGGAGGATCCTTTGAACTCAGGAGTTCAAGACCAGTCTGAGCAAGAGTGAAATCTCATGTCTACTAAAAGTAGAAAAATTGGGCAGCACCTGTGGCTCAGAGAATAGGGCGCCGGCCCCATATGCCAAAGGTGGCAGGTTCAAACCCAGCCTCGGCCAAACTGCAAAAACAGAAAAATAGCCGGGCGCCTGTAGTCCCAGCTACTTGGGAGACTGAGGCAAGAGAATCACCTAAGCCCAGGAGTTGGAGGTTGCTGTGAGCTATGTGACGCCACAGCACTCTACCGAGGGCGATAAAGTAAGACTCTATCTCTACAAAAAAAAAAAGTAGAAAAGTCGTCCAGGGATTGTGGTGAGCACCTGTAACCCCAGTTACTCAGGAGGCTGAGCCAAAAGGATCATTTGAACCCAGGAGTTTGAGGTTGCTATGTGCTAGGCTAATGCCAAGGCACTCTATCCTGGGCAATAGAGTGAGAGACTTTATCTCTATTTATTTATTTACTTAGTTTCTAACTAACTAACCATGGCTGGGCTCTGTGGTCCCAGCTGCTTGGAGGGCTGAGGTGGGAGAGTCACTTGAGCTCCGGAGTCTGACGATGCTGTAAGCTGTGGAGCAACAGCACTCTACTGAGGGTGTCAGGATAAGGCTCTGTCTCCAAAAAACAGAAGAAGAAATCCTTGCCTTTTTCCCCATCTCAGTCCTCTGTGTGAAATAAATAAATAAATAAGTTCGGCACCCATAGCCCAGTGGTTACAGCCACATACACTGAGGTTGGCAGATTCGAACACAGCCCTGGTTAGCTGAAACAACAATGACAACTGCAACAAAAAAAAATAGCCAGGCATTGTGGTGGGCCCCTGTCGTCCCAGCTACTTGGGAGGCTGAGGCAAGAGAGTCACTTAAGCTCAGGAGTTGGAGGTTGCTGTGAGCTGGATGCCATGGCAATCTACCAAGGGTGACATAGTGAGATTCTGTCTCAAATAATTAATTAATTAAAATAAGGGTAACATTCCTAGTAGCCAGGTGTTGATGGAGTATTAGGTGAAATTAACCTTTAATTTCTCTTACCTCCTATCTAAACATACTGTAAAGTATGTTTTTGTTTGTTTGAATTAAAGAGCACAATAGTTTCTATAACTTAATATTACAGTACAAGGGTATTATTATTTTTCCAGTATTACACTGTGTCATTATTACCCTATATGAGTCATTATACTGTTTTTGTTGTTGTTGTGACTGTATATGTACTATTCATCAGGGATCAGAGGCATGTACAAACTGACCTAAAGATGTTCTTAGGAATGTAGCATAACCCAGGAACCACTTGTATTCAAATAAAGTGAAGTAGAGATTCTGTGAAGAATGGTATAATGAAATATTTTTTATTCTCCTGTTTTTGAGAAGTTCATGTTATTGTTAGAAAAACTATGAACATTTGCACATATGGAAACGTAACAGTATTGGAAATGTCTGCACGAAGTTGACAAATGGCCAAGTCAGTGACATTTTAAGTGTCTTGAGATGCTTGTATTTAAGGGAAAGGAAAGGAGGAAAGCAACAGGAATAAAGCAAATGGAGTGGAACTTGAGCAAAAGAAGTGAAAACAGGTGTCACTTTCAGTATCTGTAAATTGGGTATAACCATTTTAGTTAGTTCCTGTAGACATACTCTTTTCAATATAGTAACCATATTGCCACATGTAATTATTGAACACTTGAAATATGACTAGTCTGAATTGAGATTTGCTATTAAATACCAGGTTCCAAACTAAATTAATTAGATTTCTTTTTCATACTCTTATTAATAGTTTTTTAATATTGGCTACATGTTAAAATAATAGCATTTTAGAGGTATTGTTTCAAGTACATTAAAATTAATATCACCTATTTTATTTTTTATTTTTTTTTTTTTGAGACAGAGCCTCAAGCTGTCATCCTGGATAGAGTGCTATTGCATTACAGCTCACAGCAATCTCCAATTCCTGGGCTTAAGCGAGTCTCTTGCCTCCGCCTCCCAAGTAGCTGGGACTACAGGCGCCCACCACAATGCCTGGCTATTTTTTGGTTGCAGCCGTCATTGTCATTTGGCGGGTCCAGGCTGGATTTGAACCCGCCAGCTCAGGTGTATGTGGCTGGCGCCTTAGCCTGTTGAGCCACAGGTGCTGAGCCAATATCTTTAACTTTTAAAAATATGTCTATTAGAAAATGTTTAATTATGTATGTGGTTTGCACTGCTGTAGACTAGGGATAGCAAACTCTGGTCTCCTTGATCTCCTAAATAGCCAGATGACTATTTTTATAAATGTTAATTGGAATATAGTCACACCAGTTTATATATTGTATAAATATACTTTTGTGCTACAGAGGCAGGCTCTGTGGTTGCCACAAAATCATATGGGCTGCAAAGCCTAACATATTTACTGTTTGATCCTTACAGAAAGTTTGCTCTGCAACATAATTGACAGATTTTTAATGTGTATTATCTTAAGAATGAGTATGATAGAAGCAGATTGATTAGTGATTGTGATTAGTGATTGTCAGGGGGGAAAGAGAAGTGAAAAGTGATTGGTCATGGTTACAGAATTTCTTTTTTGGGATAAATAATATAATGGTGATATTTGTGCAACTTCAGATATACTAAAAACCACTGAATTATGTACCTTTTAAAGGGTGAATATCGTGGTATGTAAATGATACCTCAATTTTAATAAAGTGAATGTGAGTCTGGTTTGTTAAATATAGGAAAGCAACATATATTAAACATGGTGCATGTTAATGATAACTAGAATATGCAAAGAAACAAGTATAAAAATCAATTATGAGGACAGTGAAAAAACTTTCAAAAATCATTTTTCATGGGGGCAGTGCCTGTGGCTCAAAGGAGTAGGGTGCCAGCCCCATATACCAGAAGTGGCAGATTCAAACCCAGCCCCGGCCAAAAAAAACTGCAAAAAAAAAAAAAAAATCATTTTTCACATACTCTCTTGTTAAGACAATTTTTAATCTCCTTTAAGAGATGGTGCCACTTCAATACTTACAAGCTGTTTTTTGATCGGAGAAGGAATTAGCTATCATTTATTGCTTACTCATACAAAAGGCTGATAATTAAGACAGTCTCTTACAATATTTAGTTGTAAAATTAACTATAAGATAGTATATAATATATGCATAGCTGATGGTAATAAATAGTTAAAATGAGTAAGAATACAAAGTATAAATAAAAACAGCTCTTATATATAGAAATCATTGCTTTATAGAGTTCTTAGCAAGCTTTTGAAATAAAATAATATTAGGGCCAGGAGCAATGGCTCATGCCTATAATTCTAGCACTCTGAAAGGCCAAGGCAGGTGGATCTCCTGAGCAAAGCAAGACCTCATCTTGCGTTTAAAGAAAAAAATAGAAAAAACTAGCGAGTGTTGGGCAGCACCTGTGGCTCAAAGGAGTAGGGCACCAGCCCCATATGCCGGAGGTGGCAGGTTCAAACCCAGCCTCAGCAAAAAAAAAAAAAAACTAACCAGTGTTGCAGTGGGCATCTGTACTCCAAGCTACTTTGGGGGCTGAGACGAGAGGGTCACTTGAACCTACTTGAGTTTGAGGTTGCTGTGAGCACTCAACACAGGGTGAAGGAGTTAAGACTTTGTCTCAAAATAATAATATTAGTTGGCTTGGTGCCTGTAGCTCAAGCAGCTAAGGCACCAGCCACATACACCAAAACTGGCGGGTTCAAATCTAGCCCAGGCCTGTCAAACAACAATGACAACTACAACCAAAAAATAGCCGGGTGCTGTAGCGGGTGCCTGTAGTCCCAGCTACTTGGGAGGCTGAGGCAAGAGACTCACTTAAGCCCAGGACTGGGAGGTTGCTATGAGCTGTGATGCCACAGCACTCTACCCAGGGCGACAGCTTGAGGCTCTGTCTCAAAAAACAATAATAATAATAATAATACTATTAGCAGATGAAAATTAGAAAGTCTTTCCAAAATGTCAGTATCTTGTATATATGTATAGGTATTTTATATTTATTGAATCACTAAACATCTATATACAAATGCTAGTTATTTTTACATTGCTTTGAAACTGAAAAAAATTACATACTTTATATATTTGACTTACTAATTTGTTACACATAGGATATAACAGTTGTCTGATTTATGCAATCCAAAAGCCAGTAATTGGTACATCATTGTCCTTCTTCACACTGCCAATAGGTTTTAATTTTATCACTCTGAAAACACTGTATTACTGTACCTTATTTATGATGTAACTTAGGATAACTTCATGTCTAAATACACAAACTTGGAAACCAGACAGATCTAGTTCCTAATTATAACTTAATTTACTAAATGTGACCCAGGATAGCCTTTTTTTAATATTTAACATCTGTAAGTTTCCATTTCCTCATCTCTAAAATGAGGAGAGTATCATTTTTTAAGGAATAAATAGAAAATGAATGTAAAACAGTAACCATTCAAAAAATGGTAACCTTATATTATTATTACCACTTAATATGTTGAGTTTTTAATCAAGCATTAAATTTTTTTACTTGTCAGCATCATACATTTTATTATGTATTTTACTGACTCTTATCTTTTCAAAAAGATAACAAAATATTAAGTAACATTCTATTTTACTTTCAGTCAAAGAAAAATAAGAAGAAATCAAAGTCAGATGCTAAAGCAGTGCAAAACAGTTCACGCCATGATGGAAAGGAAGTTGATGAAGGTACTTGAGCAAGGGAAAAGACCATAGAAAACTTTTAATCCTTTTTTACCACGGTGTATTATATAAAAGCTGCATTTGTTTCACTTAATTTTGTATCTAGCTCTTATTTTTCATTACTGTAGATTTTAATGTACAGCTCTGTGACATTATTGAGAAACATTTTTGTTGAGGACCCAATAGTGCTTTTTCTGAGGTGAACTGCCTTATTGAAACTGCAAGGTCACATTCAATATTTTGAGCTATTGAAAAGCCACTCATCTCGTTTTTGTTACCTAGAAGTATGTTTTGGGGTTTTTTTCCCCATTATTCTTAAATATATCTTTCCTGGAAGGCTGTGTACAAAATTCTTGAGTTTATTATCATCACTTTAAAAACCCACTTATTAGTAATTATATAGAACACTGTCCTATCACATCTACCCAACAAGATAAAAAATACAAGATGACTTTTATATATCACTTTTCTAAACCACAGATGGAAGGTATGAAAAAAAATTACTAGGATAAGTAATAGTTTGCTGCCTAAAACAATGAGATTAGAATAAATTTTTAGGATAAATTAATCAGAAGTCTTGGTTTTTAGCATAATATCTAAATTTATCGTGATATTTTGTGTGCTCCACCCCACTTTTTCCCCATAAAACTACAACTTTTTTGTCTTCCCCTTACTGAATAACATTTTTTTTCTGGGGCTATGTCAGGAGCCTGGGAAACTAAAATTAGTCACAGAGAGAAACGACAGCAGCGTAAACGTGATAAGGTGCTGACTGATTCTGGTTCATTGGATTCAACTATCCCTGGGATAGAAAATACCATCACAGTTACCACCGAGCAACTTACAACTGCATCATTTCCTGTTGGTTCCAAGAAGAATAAAGGTATATTAGTGGAACATAAGCGTGGTACATCAAGTCAAAATCCTTTTATTCGGATGTACAAAATATTATGTCAAAATCTGACTATTTTGAACTGCTAACATCATTGTGCTGATATACCCTTCTTCGTGAGAGTGTTGTGAACCATGTGTTGGTTGACTTAATACCAGCAGCGTTACTTGTTACATAGTGCCTAGAGAATGGCCTATTAAATTAAAATTTGCCTTTCTGCTTTGAGTTACATGAGAAAATTATGTTGCCTCTTTTCTTCCTGTGTATTGCTTTGCCCCAACTCTTTTGCATCTCCATTTCTTCCAATGGATAAGACATTTACTAAATGAAATTATTTATCATTCTGCATGTTGGATGCTTTCAAGGTGAAACAAGCATGTTCTGATTAGTGCAGGTTGTGTCTGGATTTCTTAACACCACAGCTTTTTGAGAGTACCATAGGTGTTTGATACAGCTAGACCAGAGTTTCAAAGATTATTGAGCTAACGTTCTGCCTCCCAAATATTTCATTTGTTCATACTATCCCATACTGATGGCTTCTTGGTACCTCTTTACATTGCCATCACTTTTATTCTGGAGATCCCAGTCTGCAAAGTGACAATATTCAACTTGCTTCAAGGCTTTAAACTGACCTTCCTTGGACATTTTGTTAATGACCTTCCCACCTCCTCATTCATCAGTTATTTCTGGATCACACTTTCTGAGCCTTGTTACTTTTATTTTTTTCTTTGATAACTTGGTGCAGTTTATTGCTATGGTACAGCAATGACTTCTACTGAATCCATTTTCACTGTCATATATTAGCTATGCTTTAATATTTTTGTTGGTGATTCTTTTTCACTGTCTTGCGCATGCCTTCCATGATAGCACAGTCATATGTTATTATTCATTATGATCATTATGCTTTTTAGTCTCAGAGAAATAGTATTTTTGTGTTATAATGTATGTTCTCATCTCTTGCCGTATTTCCCAAGTCTTGGTCCCAAATACTGGCAAAGTTCTTTCTCAAGTTGATGTGTTTGCTTCCAGGATTGTTGAAAAGACAGCTGGTATTGTTGAGAGATGGCAATGTTGAATCCAATTACAGAGCCCAGTGCTCCAGTTCCCACTTACAACAATCTTGATAACTGTTATAGAATAGCAAGCTCTATCTATACTTGGGCAATTTTCCAGGTTCTTTTTATTAGCATTTTAGTTGACTAAGAACATAGTAACTAGGGAACTCAATTCCTTACGTGTGAAATGTGTTGTAAAATTAACTTTTTTCAGTGGGTGAATTTAAGCACTTGTGATAGCAATTTATTATAGATAATAAGTAAAAATTAATTTGTATGTTACTCCTAATTTAATGTGCATAGTGGCCTATTTAGTATTAAATAAATTTTATTTCTATTTCAACCAGGTGATTCTCATCTAAATGTTCAAGTTAGCAACTTTAAGTCTGGAAAAGGAGATTCTACACTTCAGGGTGAGAGAAATTACATGTAACTTAAAAGTTGAAGGCCCATCAAAAATAGAAAATTATATACATGTCTCTTTCCTTATATGAATGATGCAGAAGGAAAGAAAAAGCCTTAAAAATTTTTAACTACTTAAGTAACATAATCACAGTCCAGAGATTTTGTAAAAATCAATTAAAAGAAAAATCACACCTACTGCTAATAGTCTTTGGCATGTTCTAGTCTTTTTTTCCCTCATAAATAAAAACATTGTTTCAGTAATAGTTTATATGCAGTTTTGATTCTTATTTATGTCACTTTAATCCAATAGAGAAAAAGGATCTTTGTTGGACATGGGTTTAATATAGGTATATGGGATAAAAGACTTCACTCATATATTAAGAAAAAGCTTAAGTCTCTATAATTTTTAAACTGCTTCCTTGGCATAGTATCAAATATTTCACAGCAAATGGAGTATATTTACTCATTTAAAATAAAGATTGAATTAGATAGAGTGTTGCTGACTTGAAAACAAAAGTGTTATAGTAAAACATAAACTCAGAAATGAAAAAAGCACTTCCTCATTTGAGGCTTGTTCAGTGCTTTTTCTTAGCACTATCAGCTTAATTCTTGCCCATGGTTTTTGATCCTGGCTACACATCACAATCAAGCTAGGAAGCTTGAAACACATGCATGCACGCACTCCTGGGCTCCACCACAGAGATTCTGGTTTTAATTTGTCTGGGTTGAAACTCCAGAGTCTATTTTTAAGAAATTTCTCAGTTGATCTTAATGTGCAGCTAGGTTTTAGAATCACTGTCTTAAACATAATATATGTAAATATTTAAGGAAAGAACATGTATCTAAGGAGAAGTCTTCATATTCTTAGTGGGTGAGTATTCTGAGTACTCTAGAATATGTGTCTTTTTTTTTTTTTTTTTTGCTCTGTTGTACTTTCTTGGAGTAAGTCGTTCTGCTATTGAAAACTTTACTAGTATATATGTTACCTTCAAACCTCTTATTTGTTAAATTAAAAGGTATCTGCAATGATCATGTAACTTTAAAATGTATTTCTATCTTTAAAGCTCAAAGTATTTAAAAAACAGTAGGGGAAGTGGGTGATAAACGTAAGTTGAGCAGTCATAGAAATTTTTTAAATCCCACTTTTAACAAGAAGTCATGTGCCTGTTTTTTAATCTTTCTTTTCTTTTCTTTAAGTTTCTTCAGGATTGAATGAAAACCTCACTGTCAATGGAGGAGGCTGGAATGAAAAGTCCATAAAACTCTCCTCACAGATCAATGCAGGTGAGGAGAAGTGGAACTCTGTTTCACCTGCTTCTGCAGGCAAGAGGAAAACTGAGCCATCTGCTTGGAGTCAAGACACTGGAGATGCTAATGCCAATGGAAAAGACTGGGGAAGGAGTTGGAGTGATCGTTCAATCTTTTCTGGCATTGGTAAGAACTGGGAGAAAAAAAAATTTAATTTCATTTAAAATTACTAATCTTGCATGTTTTGAAATTTCCACAAAGAGAAAACCTCATGAATAGGAAAACTAACAATGTCATTTGGAAATAATAGTAATAACTTATCCAAGGTCCTTTTCATGGAGCAAAGTAGGAACTAAGTAAGTGAATAACAATATCATTTACTCCTTACATAATAGCACTCTTACATACTTTATACATTTAATTATCAATGTAGCTAACTGGTATAATTGTATATCTTAGTAATGTGATATTTGTAATGTGTGAACTGAGTTTTTGATTAATTTCATCTCTAAAGAGTCAAAATAAAAATACCAAATAGAAGTATGGTTTATAGCATTCATTTTATAGTCTGCCAAGTGCCTGTTTATAATCAAATTTTCCAGACTCTGGTTTCTCCTCAGATCATATAAATCTTTTGCCTTTTATAATTAAATTTTCCCCCAGAATTTTAATGATAAAGGAAAGTATTCAAGAATCTTATTTCTGGCTCAGCGCCTGTGGCTCAACGGGCTAAGGCGCCAGCCAAGTACACCTAAGCTGGCAGGTTCGAATCCAGCCAGGCCCGCCAGACAACAATGATGGCTGTAACCAAAAAAATGGCTGGGCATTGTGGTGGGCGCCTGTAGTCCCAGCTACTTGGGAGGTGGAGGCAAGAGACTCGCTTGAGCCCAGGAATTGGAGGTTGCTGTGAGCTGTGATGCCACTGCACTCTATCTAGGGTAACAGCTTGAGGCTCTGTCTCAAAAAAAAAAAAAAAGGAGCTTATTTCTGTTGAGAGCCATTAAGTTAAAAGCAACTCCATTTTCAGGTGTGTATTATAGAACAGAAATCTGTGTTAAATGTGGAAAATAGCAAAAATAAAAAATAAGGAAACCGGGCAGTACCTGTTGCTCAGTGGGTAGGGCACCAGCCCCATATACCAAGGGTGGTGGGTTCAAACCTGGCCCTGGCCAAACTGCAACAAAAAATGGCCGAGTGTTGTGGTGGGCGCCTGTGGTCCCAGCTACTCGGGAGGCTGAGGCAAGGGAATTGCCTAAGCCCAAGAGCTGGAGGTTGCTGTGAGCTGTGACGCTACGGCACTCTACTGAGGGCAACAAAATGAGACTCTGTCTCTTAAAATAAGGAAAACCCCCTGTTAATGTTGTACCACTCAGTGACACTACTGTTAGTTTCTTACATTTCTTTATGGTCTTCCCTCCCTCCCCACCCTCGCATAATTTTGTTTTTGGTTTTTATTTTTTCAATCAGATACGCGTTTTTATGTTCCTTCCCTGCCTCTTAACGTTGTAACAAAATGTTTTCCTCTCTCTTTGTATTTTTAAATAATGACCATATAATGTGTAAGAATAACATAATTCACTTAACTATTCACATATTATTGGAGAAATTATTTTTCTTTTTTTAAACTATCATATATTATATTGAATATATTTGTTTAGGGGATAAAGTCTTGTGAGTAATAATTGGATTAAAGGGAATGTCGATGTTTATAGTGCTCTACTGCATATTTTCTAAGTCTTTCCTAAGTGAGTTATTCTAATTGATGCTCCTAATGTCTGTATAAGTGCCATTTATTATATGCTTAGCAAGGTTGAATTTCCTCCTTTTTTAATCTTTTCTAATTTGATAATCAAAAAACATAGATTGTTTGGGTTAACTTTTTAAAATCACTAATGAGATCAGATATTTTTCTACAACTTTTTAACATTTCTGGTTTTTTTATGAATTATCTGTTCATGTTCTTAGCCCATTTGTCCAACAGCCTTCTATTTCTATTTTTTATTTTTAATCAAGTGATAATTTCTTGTGTGTTAATCATAGTTTTTTCTCTTAGGCTTATTGCAGATATTTTTGTTTAATTTGGGAGAAGTATGGACACTAGGAAGAGGAAGCTTTAGGGTGTAGCTGGAAAAAACAATTTTATCCTTTGTTGTTAGTTTTTCCTATCTTTTTTTTTTTTTTTTTTACTTTATTTATAAAAATGTATCTTATTCTGTTGCGCAGACTGAAGTGCAGTGGCACAAACGTAGCTCATTATAACTTTGAACTCCTGGGCTTTTTTTTTTTTTTTTTTGAGACAGAGCCTCAAGCTGTCACCCTGGACAGAGTGCTGTGGCATCACAGCTCACAGCAACCTCTAATTCCTGGGCTCAAGCAAGTCCCATGCCTCTGCCTCCCAAGTAGCTGGGACTACAGGCGCCCACCACAATGCCCTGCCATTTTTTTGGTTTCAGCCGTCATTGTTGTTTGGCGGGCCCAGGATGGATTCGAACCCGCCAGCTCAGGTGTACGTGGCTGGTGCCTTAGCTCCTTGAGCCACAGGTGCCGAGCCCGAACTCCTGGGCTTAAGTAATTCTCCACCCCCAGCCTCCCAGGCAGCTAGGACTACAAGGATGTGCCACTATGCCTGGCTCTTTTTTTTTTTTTTTTTTTTTTTTTTTTTTAATATAAGGACAGTGTCTATGTTGCTCATACTTAGTCTTAAACTTCTAGCCTTAAATAGTCCTCCTACCTCCGCCTACCAAAGTGCTGGGATTACAGGTGTGATCCACTGTACCTGGCTTCCTATCACTTTAAAAAGCTAACACACTTAAAAATCAAACCCTGGATTATTTACTAATACTGTTTTTAAGCTTGCTCTCCAGTCCTCCTCCTGCCATGTCCAAAAGTTGGGCAGAAGTATCAAAATTAGTTTGAAAGAAACATTCTCTAAATTCCCATTCTCATTTTTAGCAGAGAATAAAGCATGGATTTTTGTGCTATAAAAGAAACAGTCGACTTTTATGGAATGATGTTAGGAACTGTGACTTTTTGGGATATTTGCAGTTTACTTATAAAAGCTGTGTAGAACTTCACAATTAGGGTATAGATTAAATGGTACTTGGCTTAATTTTGCTACAGATAAAATTAAGAAGCAGGTTAGAGTTCTTGTCTAGATGAATTGGATGAACTAGGTTTGCAGTGGGTCACGGAGAAGAGACAGGTATAACTGGTCTCATGGAGGTTTCTTTAAAATATTTATGTTTAACAAATGATTTGAAAGTATTGAGAACATGGCATGGTATGGAGGAATGAGCAGGGACTAGTTCAGAGAGATCTATTAGGAATGAATCCTTTCATGGACATTTAGGCTAGTTATTTAACTGATAATGACCTTATATTTAAATATTTGTGAGGATTGGTTATAATGAATGTGAAGTACAAAGTTCAGGGCCTAGCCCAAAGAACTTACTTAATTATGAGAGATAAAAGGTAGCCTGGTATAGTGGAAAGAGCTTAGGCTTTGGAAATTGACTTAAGTTCCAGTCATGGCTCATTTGTTCTCTAGCTATCAGTGAGTCACTTATCTGCTTGTCTCTGCCTAACAGGGTTGCCTTATGATTTGGAAGTGGTTGGTGTAAAGGGCCCAGCCACATAATAGATATTCAGTAAATAGTTGCTGTTGCTGTCTTAAGTGGTTCTAATTTCTAAGGTTATCTTCAAATATGTTATCATAGTTTTAAATCTATACAGTAATCTTTCAAGTCTCCTTGCAAATTGAAGGTTCCAAGTGACGTTCTTTATTTTAACAGCTGCTTGGTCTAGTGTGGATAGGGGAATGAATACCTCTGAACAGAATTCTGCTTCTTTTGCATCTCTCACACTTAACTCTGCTGTTTCTGGTATGTGAAAACAGTCTTTCATTTAGTTAACAAAAAAATTTTGTTTGTTAATTTTAGTGCTTGTTATTAGAAAAACTAATCAGCAACAAATATCGTTAGCAACATAAGTAATAGGTATACAAAGTGACAGAGACCTTTAAAAGGAGGGATGGGGCGGTGCCTGTGGCTCAAAGAGTAGGGTGCTGGCCCCATATACCAGAGGTGGTAGGTTCAAACCAGGCCCCGGCCAAAAATTAAAAAAAAAAAAAAAAAAAAAAACGGGGGTGGGGAGAAGAAGATCTAAATCCTTATGTGCAAGTGGCTTTGTTCCTTTCATTAGGAAAGTAAAGAAAAATCTGTGACCTGAGATCACTGACAGTGCATTGGCACACAGATAAATACATATGGAAGGTCTTTCCTTCATGGGTCACAGAGTCCTGTTACTGTTATTTATATTCCTGTCATACTTCTAGTTGCAATTTGGCATTTTACTTCTATTCACCCTTAACTCATCATGAGTTTGTTGCTAAGCCTATCAGATTTTGTGGACCTCCACTTAAAAACTTTGAGTATCTATTGATTTAGAAAATATACAGTTGCTGATAAACTTCTTTCAATTCAGCATTACTGAAATGCATATGCCTTTTCTTAATCATCTAGAAGCTGGCTCAGCGGCTAGGGCGCCAGCCACATACACCAGAGCTGGCAGGTTTGAATCCAGCCTGGGCCTGCCAGACAACAATGACAACTGCAACCAAAAATAGCTAGGCGTTGTGGCGGGCGCCTGTAGTCCCAGCTACTTGGGAAGCAGAGGCAGGAGAATCACTTGAGCTCAGGAGTTGGAGGTTGCTGTGAGCTGTGATGCCACAGCACTCTATCCAGGGTGATAGCGTGAGACTCTGTCTCAAAAAAAAAATTATGGTTGACTTATGAATTATGCAGAAACTGGATGGCTGGATTTGGATCCACAGGTTGTAGTTGGCAAACTCTGATCTCATACACCACATTTCCAGAGGTACAGGTTCATTGTCTACCTCTTTTAGTAACTTCATAAAACACAGATGCTATTCTCTTCATATATTCAGAAGGAATATGCACCACTATGCCACTAAAGGAATAGCACCACTGTTAACAGTAGTGCTTCAAGGCAACTAATTTACTAATTTTATAGGGTTACTATTATTTATTAAAACCTACATTAAAAATATATAATAACTTTTTTATATACATCAGGCAGTTATCATACGTAGAAGTTTATAAATTGATAAGATCTCTGATGAGAGGAAGTAATTGTACTTAAGTTTTATAGTAGTATCTTTTCTAAACCATTTCTTCTTATCAGTGGCTCTGAACTCAAAGTGAATATAAGAGTCATCTAATGAATCTAATACACACGTAAAGTCTGTTTTAGAAGTTCTTTCACACTGTATGTATAGTGTATGTGTGTGTGTGTATATATATATGTATATACCTGATGGAGAACCACTATTTTACACTTACATTCTAAAATGAATTTATGTTTATGGAGCAAGGCTTCTTGACGTGGCATCTATGACTACACTTCCAAGGCTATATGCAAAATTTTATATTCAGTTCTGGAAGTAGACCTCCACGATATTCATCAGATTCCTCAGGACTATGTGAACCTACTCTCAACCTACATACTCCACCCCCCCAAAAAAAAAACCCCAAAACAGATAAAATTTAGAAGATAATATTCTGTTTTCTTTAAATGCACCTGAACTTAGTCTCTAAACATTCAACAACTCTTTCGTTTCTTTGGCTTCTCTCTTCCTCATCTCTCTAGATAACTATCTATTTCTTTAGTTTTCCTTAGCCAGAAGGTTCTAGCTAATTCAGACATTTTCTAATTCTCCTTTTTCAGTGGTCTGAGGATTTAGGCATACCCTGAAACATCCAGGACTAAAATGATCAATGACAGAGATATCTTTTGTGTTATCTTATTTGCCATTAAGAAGAAAAGAACAATTTTTTGACTTCTTGAAATTTGTAGATAACTAGCTCGAAGTGTACAAATGGCAAAATCTAATGGATTGGTCCTAGGGAAAAATGTATTTCTGATCAGTGAATTATCAAGTGACTATCATGCTTAATCTAGAATTACCCTCAACTCTACTTTTCCTTTTAACTTAAATCTTCTAATGTCTGGATTTTTCCTTGTAGGAGAAATAAAAAATAATAAAGTCTCCATGTACAAAATATAGAACTATTATTATAAAACATCATTAGGAAATTCCATTTTTTAATTTTATTGCATTCGTTTTTCATTTAAGGGTCTACTGCTGAGCCAGTTTCTCAGTCTACCACTTCTGATTATCAGTGGGATGTTAGCCGTAATCAACCCTATATCGATGATGAATGGTCTGGGTTAAGTATGTCCTTTTAAAAATTATCAGTTTTTTTTTTTTTCAGAATTTCTTTCTAGCACCCTGAATTCATGCTTTATGTTTTAATTTTAATCCTAATTTCTCACTTTTAAAGATCATAGTAATATAATTTAATACAAATGTACTACTTGATTATTGAATATTATAGAATTAAAACAAATTTTATAGTGATTGAGGTGATACTTAACATGAAATTTTCCTATAGTTGCTCTGTAGTATTTCTAGTTTTTTAAATTTTTGTTTTAAATGAATGTCTGTTTCTTTTCCTAGTTTTAGTGTAATACAGTAAATAGAATGTATAGAATGACTTTGAACTTGTGAAGTGTTCACATGTCTGTGCTGGTAGTGAACAACTTTCTTAGCCCAGTTTCCAACAGAAGCATAGGAGTGTTAAAGGAAGTCCTTGGGGGGAAGGAGAGAATATGATCTTTATGTTCAGAAAGCTCATGCTATATTCATTTTTTTTTTAAGGTATCTTGGGGGGGTAGTTTTCCACATCCCCAAATATCAGAATTTATTCCTTTCTCTGAACTTTTATATCACATCCTTTTCTAATTTACTTAGGATTCATGTTACCATATGGGGCATTGCACCATTTTTTTTTTTAAGAATATGTTTTGTTTCTTTTGAATAGAATTAAAACCCTGTATAAGCAGGAACTATCATTTATTCTTCTATACATTCAGTACCTAGGGTAATATTTTATACTTAGGTGTTTGATAGTAATAATGTAATAAAAGTCAACACTAGACCATGTGTCAAGCACTGGTCTAAATCTTCTGCATCTTATTAACTCAGTTAATACTTAGAACTGTTCTATGAAGTAGTAGGGTTTTTTTTTCCCCCACACTTTCCAGATGAAGAAACTGACAAAGAAAGATTACCTGACTTTCTCTAGGCCACATAGCTAGCTAAATGGAGGAAAGTGGTATTCAAACCTTGCTAGTCTGGCTCCAGAATTCATGCTCTTAACCACTACATGGTACAGACTTGGTGATATAGCAGTCATGAAGGTAAGCTGGTAACACAGTAGTTAAAGTTCAGTTGTTACAGGGCGGCGCATGTGTCTCAGCAAGTAGGGCGCCGGCCCCATGTATCGAAGGTGGCGGGTTGAAACCCAGCCTCAGCCGAACTGCAAAAAAAACAAAAAACTAGACAGGCATTGTGGTGGGCGCCTGTAGTCCCAGCTACTCAAGAAGCTGAGGCAAGAGAATCACCTAAGCCCAGTAGTTAGAGGTTGCTGTGAGCTGTGTGACACCTTGGCACTCTACCAAGGCGATAAAGTAAGACTCTGTCTCTACAAAAAAAAAAAGTTCAGGGCAGCCCCTGTGGCTCAAAGGAGTAAGGCACCGGTCCCATATGCCGGAGGTGGCGAGTTCAAACAGCCTAGCCAAAAACCGCAAAAAGAAAAGTTCAGTTCTTACAGATTAAGGGAGATGAGTTTAGAAATGTCTGTCAGAGAGGGCCCATATTGTGAAATGTCTTGAATTGCTGGCTAAAGATTAGGGAGATTTTGAGATTTTGAGTACTACCTTAGAAGGTAGACATGAGTTTTTAAGTCCTAACTCCAAAATATAGTGCCTCATTGTCACTTATCTGGAAGCTGCAAAATGGAGCAAATAGGGTGGTGCCTGTGGCTCAGAGGAGTAGGGCACTGACCCCATATGCCGGAGGTGGCGGGTTCAAACCCAGCCCCGGCCAAAAACTGCAAAAAATAAAAATGGAGCAAATAACCTTTTAAATCTACTTCCATAGGTGATTATGAGATTTTAATGAGGTAATGGATAAACCTAAGAACTGTTTGTAAATTACAATCATTCCTTCAGTATCCTCAAGGATTGATTCCTGGACCCTCGTGGGTATAAAAATTCACAGACTTTTTCAAATCCCTTATTAATAATAGGATAGTATATGCATATAACCTACACACATTTTCCCATATACTTTAAATCATCTCTAGATTACTTATAATATTTAGTACAATGTAAGTGCTAAATAGATAGTATACTGTATTGTTTAGGGAATGATGCTGTGGAAAAAAGTTGTACATGTTCAGTATAGATGCGACCTTCCATTTTTTTTTCTCCAAATATTTTCCATTTGAGGTTGGGTGAGTCTTATGTGTGCAGAACCCACAGATAAGGAGTGCCAAATATTATAAAGTATCTATTATCAGAATGTGAAAGCACTATTTCAGGGAAAAAAGAAGTCTGTGCTTTAGGAGTGGTTGTATAAATAATAAGAGTGATTGTAGGAAAATAGCATTAAAGTATCTTGGTCTATACCATGGATGGAAGCAGAGGAAAATTGACCAAACAAGGCTTCAGGCTTTCCTGCTTAGACTAGCTCTATTATTTTCTTTTCTTTTCTTTTTTTTGAGACAGAGTCTCACTATGTCACCCTCTGTAGAGTGCAGTGGCATCACAGCTCACAGCAGCCTCAAACTCTTAGGCTTAAGAGCCCTGCCTTAACTGGGACTACAGGCACACGCCACAACACCCAACTATTTTTTTTGTTATAGTTGTTATTGTTTAGCAGGCCCGGGCCAGGTTTGAACCCTCCATCCCTGGTGTATGTGGCCAGTGCCCTAGCCACTGAGCTACAGGCACCCTAGCCAACTAGCTCTATTTTTTAACTATAGTAGGATTCTTTCAATATGAAAAATACGAGGCTGGGCACAGTGTCTCACGCCTGTAATCCTAGCACTCTGGGAGGCTGAGGAGGGTGGATTGCTGAGCTCACATGTTCAAGGCCAGCCTGAGCAAGAACGAGACCCCCAAAATAGCTGGGCATTGTGGGAGGCATCTGTAGTCCCAGCTACTTGGGAGGGCTAAGACAAGAGAATCTTGAGCCTAAGACTTTGAGGTTGCTGTCAGCTATGACACCACGGCACTCTACCGGAGGTAACAAAATGAGATTCTGTCTCAAAAAAAAAAAAGAAAAATATGATTGGCTGCCAAAATAAAGGATTTTTAAAAACATACAGCAACAAGATTCTGCACTTCACCAAAGTGATATGTATCAGCTACACCATCTTCAAGGTTGTTATGGTGTGTTGGTGGTGTTTTAAATCCAAAATTTCTCTATAAACTCACTTTCTCTGTGAATTTTTTTTGTATTACTGTCTTTAATGTGGCTATTTTTTTTGGTGCTCAGCGAATGTAATTATTACTTCTGAATTTATAGAATACATTATTTGAGATTACTAATCCACAAAGTATATGTTAGCTGTAATTTACATTTATAATATGATGAGACTAATATATTGAACCTCTGTCTTGAGGTATAGATTTCATTATCTGACAGAAAGGCATTAAATTTTCCTATGTCCTTGAGTATAAGGTTAAGTTGCTAAAGTACAGAGGATAACATTTTTTAAAGATACAATTAATCTATTATTTATCTTGACCATAAAAGAACAACATCTTTGTAGCGGCTATAAAAAGTCAGATGTTAAGTAGAACTTGATTTTTGTTGGCATACAGGAGTAAAGTGGTTAAGAACATGAACTTTGAGGGCAGGCTACCTGGATTTGATTCTTAGCTTCCTTACCTTTGCCCTTATGCCTGTTATATGATCATTCTATGTCCCATTTTCTTTATCTGTAAAAATAGTAATTTCATCCCTCCAGTGTTGTTGAGAGGATTAAATGAATAAATACATACAAAGCACTGAGAACACTGCTGCCACACAGAGTAATATCCAGTAAGTGCTACAGTTGCTGCTGTTGATAATCTTCTAGTGACAAGGCTCGGCACCTGTAGCTCAAGCGGCTAAGGCGCACCAGTCACATACACCAGAGCTGGTGGGTTCTAATCCAGCCTGGACCTGCCAAACAACAATGACAACTACAACCAAAAAATAGCCGGGTGTTGTGGCGGGCACCTGTAGTCCCAGCTACTTGGGAGGTTGAGGCAAGAGAATCGCTTAAACCCAGGAGTTGGAGGTTGCTGTGAGCTGTGATGCCAAGGTACTCTACCCAGGGTGACAGCTTGAGGTTCTGTCTCAAAAAAAAAAAATCTTCTAGTGGCAAAATTAGTAGTCTATTCAATAGGGTTAGTTAGTATTGTCCAGTTAAACACTGGAGAATATCTTTCTACAATAATTGTTTTTATTTCATTGGGGTATTAGAGTTAATATTGAAATTACGTCCTGACAAGAAATAACTGACAGCCAAATAGACCAGTGATGAGATGCTCAAGCCTAAAACATTATCTTACAAGTAAATTAAATAGAACAGATTCCTTACCCCTTTGAAAAGAAAACTATTGTGACTCTTTGAAAAAGACATTGGCCAAACTAATGGGAAAATTTTGAGATGAGAAATTATTCTGTTTATAAATGGAGAAAACTATACTCTGTATCATTTTTAAGAAAAACTAAGAAGGCTCGGCGTCTGTGGCTCAACGGGCTAAGGCGCCAGCCATGTACACCTGAGCTGGCAGGTTCGAATCCAGCCCAGACCCGCCAAACAACAATGACAGCAGCAACCAAAAAATGACCGGGCATTGTGGCGGGCACCTGTAGTCCCAGCTACTTGGGAGGCAGAGGCAAGAGACTCGCTTGAGCCGAGGAATTGGAGGTTACTGTGAGTTGTGATGCCACGGCACTTTATCCAGGGTGACAGCTTGAGGCTCTGTCTCAAAAAAAAAAAAAAGAAAAGAAAAAAGAAAAACTTAGAAGTTTATAGCACATTAGACCAATGACTCGTAAGAATTATTTATTCAGACGTCTCCAAATAAAATATTTAGATTTACATGTTTGACCTATTGTGTTAAAGAGCTTTTATTTGATCCCAGTTAACTTTTTTTTTTGGTTTGTTTTTTAAGACTGAGTCTCTGTCACCAGGCTACAGTGCCGTGGCATCTTCATAGCTCACAGCAGCCTCAGTCTCTTGGGCTCAAGAGATCCTTCTGCCTCAGCCTCCTGAGTAGTTGGTACTACCAGCACTCGCCACAGCGCCTGGCTAGGTTTTCTGTTTTTGGTAGGGACAGGTTCTTGCTCTTGCTCTCAAACTCCTGAGCTCAAGCAGTCCACCCACCTTAGCCTCCCAGAGTGCTAGGATTACAGGCATGAGCCATCATGCCCTGCCCCCATTTAATTTTAAAAAGTCTGAAATCAGTAAGCATGACAAAATCACCATGAGGCTTTATAAAGTCAGTAGAGATTTATACTCTGTTAATGTTCTTACAAAGGTTAAAAATACTTTCACTAAATACTTTCCTAGATTTTTTTTTTAGTTAGAGTTTCACTATGTTGCCCTCAGTAGAGTGCCAAGGCAACACAGCTCACAACAACCTCAAACTTTGGGCTTAAGCAGTTTTCTTGCCTCAGCCTCCCAAGTAGCCAGGACTACAGGCATCCGCCGCAACACCCGGCTATTTTTTTGTTGCAATTGTCATTGTTGTAGCTGACCTGGGCCGGGTTTGAACCTGCCAGCCCCAGTGTATGTGGCCAGTGTCCTACTCATTGAGCTACAGGTGCCACCTAGAAACTGGTTTTACTGTCATCAGTGATAATAAAAACAATAGCTACCATTTATTGAGCACTTAGTGCATTGCTGTGAATTACTTTACATGTATCTCATGTAATTCTCTTCAACAACCTTATGAAGTTGGTAATAGCCCATTAAGATTAAGAAACTTGAAGCCAGGCACAGTGGCTCATGTCTGTAATCCTAGCACTCTAGGAGCCCAAGATTGGCGGATTGCTTGAGCTCAGGAGTTCAAGACCAGCCTGAGCAAAAGAGCAAAACTCTGTCTCTAAAAATAGCAGGGCCTTGTGGCAGGCACCTATAGTCCCAGCTACTTGAGAGGCTGAGACCAGAGAATCACTGGAGCCCAGGAGTTTGAGGTTGCTGTGAGTTGTGACGTCAGAGCACTCTACTGAGGGTGACATAGTGACACTCTGTCTCAAAAAAAAAAAAAAATTAAGAAACCTTGACCAAAATCATATTGTTACAAAGTGGTATAGCAGTATTGAAATGTACATCTGTTTGACTTGAAGGCCATTTCTCTTCACTTCTGTGCTATTTCTGTGTAATACTGACTTGAGATACCTGCCTATGGTACTGAATTTAGAAATATAAGAAGGGACTTCCTTTTTCGTAGCACACTTCACACTCAAAATCACTTGTTCCATGTTCTCCCTCCACTATACTATAAATTTTTGCTTATCTTTAGTCTCCCCCTATCCTCCAGAATAAATGAAATTCCTATAATTCAACTATTAAGATCTATTTATTAGGCCAGATACAATGGCTCGTAATCCTAGTACTCTCGGAAACCGAGACGGGTAGGTTGCTTGAGCTCAGATGTTCAAGACCATCATTTTCTACAAAATAGAAAAACTAGTTGGGCATAGTGGCATGTGCTTATAGCCCGGCTACTTGGGAAGCTGAAGCAAGAGAATTGCTCACGCCCAAGAGTTTGAGGTTGCGACAGCACAGCACCCTACTCAGGGCAACAGAATGAGAGTTGGTCTCAAAAAAAAAAAAAAAGATCTATTAATGTGTTATTTTCTTCTCTCTTTACCATATAAATTTGG
Organism: Arctocebus calabarensis; assembly: GCA_963573935.1. NCBI lineage: Eukaryota > Metazoa > Chordata > Mammalia > Primates > Lorisidae > Arctocebus > Arctocebus calabarensis. The sequence goes on along the minus strand of CAUYON010101272.1, from coordinate 18,856 downwards.
GCTTATACTATGTAAGCAATTCTGTCTATTTTTTATGTGAGAATTTTTCCAGATCATCATTTATTCTTCCAAAATAAAGCCTTCATGAAGATGTGTAATGCCTCCCTATTAAAAATAATAGAGTTCACTTGGAAAAATAAGATAGCAAAAAGTAATACAAGCAGATTTGTCCTTCTAGATACAAAATAAATTACATTTTTCATTACATTTCATATTATGTGTTGGCACTCTTTCAGGAATAGATCAGTGGAATAGAAGAGAAATTCCATAGAGCTACCAAAGTGCATATGGAAGAATCCAGTATTTGGTGAAAGTAGCATAAGGTGTTGGGAAATGGTTAGATTTTTGTTTGTTTGTTTCCTTTGACAAGATATAAGACAAATACCGGTTTGCTTGAGTTTTAAAAGGATATTTGCTTTGCCCCACTTAAATGACCAATAAAGTAGATTTTTTTAAGCAATGTTAGGACATTTGTTAACCATTTAGAAATAAAGCCTAACTTCTGTCTTTTTAGACCAATGTAAATGAAACCTGACTGTAAGCATATATGGGAGTATATGCAAGGAGAGAAGGGAAAAATTAATTATGAGAGCTACTTATTTAAGCCAGGATAAAGCCAAACAATGTTTTTTGCTTTTAGAATAAATTGATGATAGCTTCTTGCAGTAGGTAAAAATTCAGTACCTCCTAGAGTAAAAGAAAGGGATTTGAAAAACTAAAACAAAACTTATTTTTGAGAATAAGATGATTAAAGCCTCGAAAGTAACTTAAATAAAAGGAATTTTGAATAATCTGGCACAAAATAGGTACAGGTTAAAATATTAAAAGAGGAGGAGGAAAAGAAGAAGTTAAATAGTCTGTCACGACTCACTGAATTTGAAGAACCTAACCTTGAAAAGCTCATAAGGATGAGAGAAAGAGTATAAAATGACAGGTAAAGAGTATAATTTGATACTTCTGTTAAAAATTTTTGTACCCTAGAAAATAAGTCAATTACAAAAATGTCACAGCGGTTCTTATAGCTCAGTAGGTAGTATGCCATCCACATACACCAAGGCTGGAAGGTTCGAACCCTGCCCGGGCCAGCTAAAACAACAATGACAACTGCAACAACAAGAAAAGAACAACCAGGCGTTGTGGCGGGTGCCTGTAGTCCCAGCTACTTGGGAGGCTGAGGCAAGAGAATCACTTAAGCCCAAGAGTTTGTGGTTGCTGTGAGCTGTGATGCCATGGCACTCTACCTAGGGCTTGAGACTGTGTCTCAAATTAAAAAAAAAAAATGTTGTCTCAATCAGGCCAAAGAGTGATCCTAGAGAAAGTTAAAAATTGATAGGGAAAAGAAAGTAAATTCAGAACACTGATTATAGGAGGCCCGGCCACGCCTATAATCCTAGCACTCTGGGAGGCCAAAGCTGGTGGAACATCTAAGCTCACAGGTTTGAGACCAGCTTGAGCCAGAGTGAGACTTCATCTCTAAAAATAGCTGGGCATTGTGGCGGATGCCTATACTCCTAGCTACTTAAGAGGCTGAGGCAAGAGAATTGCTTGAGAATTTGAGGTTGCTGTGAGCTGTGACACAATAGCACTCCACTGAGAGCAACAAAGTAAGACTCTGCCCCCCCCACCCACCCACACACCCAAAAAAAAAAAAAATGAAGTAGGGAAACTGGAATTAAATGGCCAATTAATACATTTTCTGTAGTTTTTCATAAGTTCTATCTAACCAAATGATGAAATAATAGAAGTTCCATGAAGAGTCTTACCATCATGTTGTTTTTGTTTGTTTTGCTTTTTTTTTCTAGCTCTTAAAATGTGCTTGGGAGAAAGAACAATTGTTCAAAAGTATGTTTTAATTCAACATAAGAAATTTTTAGTTTTTGTGTTTTTACTTTATGGCAGAAATGATAGACATCTAATTCGTACTGTTAAATTTTAGATGGTCTGTCTTCTGCTGATCCCAGCTCTGATTGGAATGCACCAGCAGAAGAGTGGGGGAATTGGGTAGATGAAGAAAGAGCTTCACTTCTAAAGTCCCAGGAACCAATTCCTGATGATCAAAAGGTGAGTATAAGGGATAGGTGAGTGTTCCTTTGTTAATGAGAGAGTCTGAAGGAGATGAGTCTGGGTCACAGGGGCTAAGACAAAAAATTACTTTTGGATAGGAATAGAAGAGAGTTAGTGGATGACAGCAACATGTGGTATCAGGTTTTGCAGAGGGATCAGAGAGTTTTTGTATTTTAATAATTGAGATTTAGGCTGCAAGATAAGCAACTTTTTTGTTAAAGAGCCATACTATCTGATGCAGCTACGCAGTTATGTGGCAAGCAGCCCTAGACAGTATGAAAATGAACTTTGGCTGGATACAGTGACTCATGCTTGCAATCTCAGTGCTTTGGTAGACTGAGGCAGGAGGATTTCTTGAGATCAGGAGTTCGAGACCAATCTGGGCAACGTAGTGAGACCGTATCTTGACACAACGTTAAGAAAAATTATCTGGGTGTGATGACACACACCTGGTAGCCCCAGCTACTTGGGAGGATGAAGGAAGATTGCTTGAGCCCAGGAATTCAAGACTGCAGTGAGCTCTGATCCCACTACTGAACTCTAGCCTAGGTAACAGAGTAAAACTCTTATCTTGGGGGAGGAGGGAAGAAAAGAAAATGAATTTTATTTGCAAAGTAATGTTGGGCCAGACTTGTAGTTTGCCACTCTGTTCTAGCATTTGTTTTGTTGACAAAAAGGGAAAGGATCTAAATAAAATAAATTAAAAATTTAAATACGTTGCACATGATGTCACCAAGCTGTATGGAGAGCTGAGGTACAAGGATCATTTGAGCCAGGAGTTTGACATTGCAGTGAGCTATTAGGATACCACTGCATTCCAGCTTGGGTGGCAGAGACCCTATTTTTCTTTTTTTTTTAATTAACTGAGCATAGTGATACACTCCTGTAGTCCTAGATACTTGGGAGGGTAAGGCCAAGAGTTCAGAGTTGCAGTGAGCTATTATCATGCCACTGCACCCCAGCCTGGGTAACAGACAGAGTTAGACCCTGTATCTAATAAAAATAAATAATAATAATAATAATAAATGAGAGAGAAGATTTCACTAATAATGCAAGGACCCAGAAGAGGAAGTAGAGGTGAGGAAGCTTTAGACACAAATGGATGGATTGACCTTTAATAGAAAATGGTACCTCTCATCTTTGGAGAGCAGAGAAGGGAAGAGGTATTAATGGAAGGCCACTAGTTAATGTAAAGGGGAACAGTTAACAGGTAATATGAAAGTTGAGAAGAGAATACCGATTTTAGGGGTGGCACTGTGGCTCAGTGGGTAGGATACCAGCCCCATATACCGACGGTGGCAGGTTCAAACCCAGCCCCGGCCAAACTGCAACAAAAAATAGCCAGGTGTATGGCGGGCACCTGTAGTCTCATCTACTCAGGAGGCTGAGGCAAGAGAATCGCCTAAGTCCAGGGGTTGGAGGTTGCTGTGAGCTCTGTAACACCATGGCACTCTACCGAGGGCGATAAAATGAAACTCTGTATCTACAAAAAGAAAAGAAAATACAGATTTTAGATTGGACCCACAAAAGTTTCTAGTATAGTATTTCAACACAAAGTAATCATTAAAATATTACCTGAACATTTAGTGAATATACAACCAATGTCTTTATTCCTTCAGTTAGAACTTTCCTGTGCCTAGTCACTAGAATTAAACAATAGAACCGGCTCACACCTGTAGCTCAAGTGGCTAAGGCACTGGCCACATACAACAGAGCTGGCAAGTTCAAATCCAGCCTGGGCCTGCCAAACAACAATGACAACTACAACCAAAAAATGGCCGGGTGTTGTGGTGGGCACCTGTAGTTCCAGCTATTTGGGAGGCTGAAGCAAGAGAATCACTTAAGCTCAGGAGTTGGAGGTTGCTATTAGCTGTGATGTCACAGGACTCTACGCAGAATGACAGTTTGAGGCTCTGTCTCCAAAAAAAAAAGAAAAGAAATTGGACCAATGAATGGGGCAAAGACTACATCACTGTATTATAGCAATTTTTTCACTGAATATTTTCAGAGATGTTTTTTTTTTTTATTTCTTTTTTGGGTTTATGTTTGTTAAGACAAGGTCTCCGTCACCTGGACTGGAGTGCAGTGGCATCATTTTAGCTCATTTCAGCCTTGAACTAACTCCTGGGCTTCCTTGTTTTCCCAAGTAGGTGGGACAACAGACATGTGCCAGCATGCCTGCCTAATTTATTTAATTTTTTTAGAGACAGCATCAAGTTCCTGAGCTGAAGTGATCCTCCCACCTTGGCTTCCCAAAGTGCTAGGATACCAGACACGAACCACTGTGCTCAGCCCTATTTTTTACATTTCTGAGCAAAAACAGGCCTTATCAAAACACTTGTCAGTTGGGGAATGGAGAAATAAAACATGAAATATATGTACAATGGGCTCAGTGCCTATGGCTCAGTGGGTTAAGGCACCAGCCACGTACACCTGAGCTGGCGAGTTTGAATCCAGCCCGGGCCTGCCAAACAACAATGACGGCTACAACCAAAAAATGGCTGGGCATGTGGCGGGTGCCTGTGGTCCCAGCTACTTGGGAGGTGGAGGCAAGAGACTCGCTTGAGCCCAGGAATTGGAGGTTGCTGTGAGCTGTGATGCCACAGCACTCTATCCAGGGTGACAGCTTAAGGCTCTGTCTCAAAAAAAAAAAAAAAGAAAGAAATATATGTACGATGGCATATTAAAAGTAAAAAATGAATGAATTTAAGGCTATGTTAATATTCATATAAAGAAGCTCAAGGGCAGTGCCTGTGGCTCAGTGGGTAGGGCACCGGCCCCATATACGGAGGGTGGTGGGTTTGAACCCGGCCCCGGCCAGTTAAAAACAGCAGTGACAACAACAACAACAAACAAAAGCTCAAAAACATGCCAATTGATGAGCAAGTTACAGAAAAGAATATACCGTTTATGTAAAGTTTTGTATGTTGGTACACATAAATTTACCACTAAGATAGTGCAAAAATGGGATGGGGATTTGCAGCTGTTAGCCAGCTTGGACTGAAAATCTCTTAGCTAAGTTTTTGCCAGAAACTGTTTTACATTGTGTTTCTGTCTGCTAGTAATCTCTGTAAGCTCTGATATGGTTCACAAGACCACTGAAATCCTTATGATGACTTTGGTACTGAGCAAGGAAACAGCAGTTACCCAGATCACCTCTTCCTGTAAGGATAGTCTGGGAACCTAGGTTGTCATCTATGAGAATGAACAAAAAGCTTTTTTTTTTTTTTTTTTGGAACAAGGTCTCACTCTGTCACCCTCAGTAGAGTGCCATGACAGTAACAGGGTGACAGCTTAAGGCTGTGTCTCAAAAAAAAAAAAAAGAAAGAAAAAGAAAGTGAAACCATAGATAAGGGGTCTACTCTGTCACAACCAGGATATTGACATGATGCAGTCAAGGTATAGACATTTCCATCACGACAGAGATCCCTCATGTTGCCTTTCTTGTTTGTTTTTTGAGACACAGTCTCACTGTGTCACCCAGGGTAGAATACCGTGACATCACAGCTCACAGCAACCTTAGACTCTTGGGCTTAAGCAATTCTCTTGCCTCAGCCTCCCAAGTAGCTGAGACTACAGGTACCCGCCACAACATCCAGCTATTTTTTTGTTTGTTTGCATTTTTGGCCAGGGCAAGGTTTGAAACAGGCACCCTACTCTGAGCCACAGGCACCACTCATGTTGCCTTTCTGTAGTCACACTTCCTTGTCTGTCATCCCTGCCCCTTCCATAACCAATATATTTTATTATAGCCAGTAATCTGTTCTCATTCTTTATAATTCTGTCATTTCAATTGAATGTTACATTAATGGAATTACACAGTTTATATTTGCTATTGAATTTTCTTTTTTTCACTCAGCATAATTCTCTGGAAATTCATTCCAGTTGTTGTATGTCTCAAAAGCTTGTACCTTTTTACTACTGAGTGTGATATTCCGTAGTCTGGATATACCTCAATTTGTTTAACCATTCTCCTATTGAAAGCTATCTGGATTGTTTTCAGTTGGGAGCTACTATGAATAAAGCTGCTAAACACATTCATGTTCAGGGGGTTTTATCTGAGCATAAGTTTTCATTTCTCTGGAGTACAAATGCCCAGGAGTACAATTATTGGGTAGTATGATAGTTGCATTTTTAATTTTTTTTTTTTTTTTTTTTTTTTATATGAGAGTCCCAATCTGTTCCCTGGGTAGAGTGCGCCTAGCTCATAGCAGCCTCAAACCCTTGGGCTGGAGTGATCCCCTTGCCTCAGCCTCCCAAGTACCTGGGACTATACAACTCCTGACTAGTTTTTCTATTTTTGGTAGAAACAGGGTCTTGATTTTGCTCAGACTGGTCTTGAACTCCTGACCTCAAGCAGTCCACCCACCTGATCTCCCAGAATGCAATACAGAGGTGGGCCATCGCACCTGGCTCATATTTAATATTTTAAGAAACTGTTATAGGAGTCTGAGGTAAGGGAATCACTTAAACCCAAGAGTTTGAGGTTACTGTGAGCTGTGATGTCCACGGCAGTCTATCGAGGGCGGCATAGTGAGACTCTGTCTCTAAAAAACAAAAAAAGACAAAGAAACTGTCGAATTAGTTTCTAGAGTGGTGGTTTCACTTCACATTCTCACCAGCATTGAGTGTGTAATATGGTTTTTCTGCACCCTCACCCACATTTACAGTTGTCACTGTTTTTTTCCTATTTTTTAAAAAAACAGATTCTCACTTTGTCACCCTCAGTTGAGTTCCATGGCGTTATAACTCACAGCACCCTCAAACTCTTGGGTTCAAGCATTTCTCTTGCCTCAGCCTCCCAAGTAGCTGGACCTATAGGCATCCACCATGACACCTGTCTATTTTTTTAGAGATGGGGTCTGGCTCTGGCTCAGGCTAGTCTCTGACTCATGAACTCAGGCAATCCCTGCCTTGGCCTCCCAGACGCTAGGAGGATCTGGATGCTAGGAGTATGAGCCACTGCTCCTGAGCTGGGTTTTGTTTTTTTAATTTTCTTTCCTTTTCTTTTTTTTTTTTGTTTGTTTGTTTGTTTGTTTTTATTTTTAGCCATTCTAATAGGTGTGTAGCAATAATTCATTGAGGTTTTAATTTTCATCTCCTGAGTAGCTAAGGAAGTTGAACATGTTTCCCTGTGCTTTTTTGCCATCCGTATATCTTTGGTAAAATGTCTGTTCATATTGTCTGCATATTTTCTAATTGGATTATTTTTCACTGTTGATTTTCATTCTTTATAGCCTAGACATTAGTTATTTGTTGAACTGTGTGGTTTACAAATATTTTCCCTCACTGTGTAGCTTATTTATTCTCTTAAAAGGATCCTTAATGCAAATAGATCTGCATTTTAACTTCAAGGTAATATAGATTTAACCATCCAATTTTTTTTTTATTCTTTTTTTGAGTCAGAGCCTCAAGCTGTCACCCTGGGTAGAGTGCTGTGGCATCACAGCTCACAGCAACCTCCAACTCCTGGGCTCAAGCGATTCTCTTGCCTCTGCCTCCCAAGTAGCTGTGACCACAGGTACCTGCCATAATGCCCAGATATTTTTTGGTTATAGTTGTCATTGCTGTTTGGCAGGCCTGGGCTAGATTCAAACTCGCCAGGTCAGGTGTATGACCTCCTTAACTGCTTGAGCTACAGGCGCTGAGCCTATCCAATGAATTTTATTTTATTTTAGTTTTATTTATTTATTTATTTTTTTAGACAGAGCCTCAAGCTGTCACCCTGGGTAGAGTGCTGTGGCATCACAGCTCACAGCAACCCCCAATTCCTAGGCTCAAGCGAGTCTCCTTCCTCTGCCTCCCAAGTAGCTGGGACTACAGGCGCCACGACAACGCCTGGCCATTTTTTGGTTGCAGCCATCATTGTCATTTGGCGGGTCCTGGCTGGATTCAAACCCACCAGCTCAAGTGTACATGGCTGGTGCCTCAGCCCGTTGAGCCACAGGCGCCAAGCCCCTTCCAGTGAATTTTAAAACACCAAAATATGCATAACTCTGTATTTGTCTTGTAGTGAGTGATGAAAGACATGGGAGTAAAGGAATCTATCATAGCCAATAAGAGCAACATTTCGCATACTTTGTTATTTTTTAAAAATCAGTGTTATTGTTGCTCAGTCCTAGTTAGATTTGGGGGGATAAAACTAAACTTAATGGGCTCGGTGCCCGTAGCACGGTGGTTACAGCTCCAGCCACATACATTAAGGCTGGCAGGTTTGAACCCAGCCTGGGCCAACCAAACAACAATGACAGCTGCAATTAAAAAAAAAAAAAAAAAAATAGGGCGGCACCTGTGGCTCAGCGAGTAGGGCACTGGCCCCACATACCAAAGGTAGTGGGTTCAAACCCCACCTCGGCCAAACTGCAAAAAAAAACAAAAAAATAGCAGGCGTTGTGGCGGGCGCCTGGAGTCCCAGCTACTTGAGAGGCTGAGGCAAGAGAATCGCCTAAGCCCAGGAGTTGGAAGTTACTGTGAGCTGTGTGACGCCACAGCACTCCACCGAGGGTGATAAAGTGAGACTCTGTCTCTACAAAAAAAAAAAAATAGCCGGACATTGTGGCAGGCGCCTGTAGTTCCAGCTACTAGGGAGGCTGAGGCAAGAGAATCCCTTAAGCCTAAGAGTTTGAGGTTGCTGTGAGCTATGACGCCATAGCACTCTATTGAAGGCAACATAGTGAGACTCTGTTTCCAAAAAAAGTCTAAACTTAAATGAATGAAATTATTTCATAATAATTTTCTGAATAATGGAAACTTAACCAATTGGTTCACTTTCATATTTTGCTTTTGATATCAGGTTTCAGATGATGATAAAGAAAAGGGAGAGGGAGCACTTGCAAGTGGGAAGTCTAAAAAGAAAAAAAAGAAAAAGAAGAAGCAAGGAGAAGATAACTCTCTTGCACAGGTAAAATATCAGAACAAATAAGCATTCCTTAAGCACTTTTGGTGAATGTGAAAAGATGATGCATGGATGCTAAGAGTTTGTAAATATAAAGACACTGAATGAGACATCAGATTATTTAAAAGCATTTGAAAAAGATCACAGGTTTTTTTGTTTGTTTGTTTTTTATTTTTGAGACAGGTTCTCACTTTGTTGCTCTGGGTGGAGTGCCGTGTCGTCACAGCTCACAGCAACCTTAGACTCCAGGGCTCAAGTGATTCTCTTGCCTCAGCCTCCCGAGTAGCTGGGATTACAGGCACCCACCACAACACCCGGCTATTTTTAGAGGCGAGGTCTCACTCTAGCTCAAGCTGGTCTCGAACTCGTGAGCTCAGGCTGTCCTCCCACCTCGGCCTCCCAGAGTGCTGGGAGACAAGCATGAGTCACTATACCTGGTCACAAACAATTTTTAAAAATTCATACATTTGGGGCGGCGCCTGTGGCTCAGTGAGTAGGGCACCAGCCCCATATGCCGAGGGTAGCGAGTTCAAACACAGCCCCCACCAAACTGCAAAAAAAAAAAAAATTCATACGTTATTGTATGAAAAAATGTTATGGCTTTAAAAATTCATATTAAAGGTATAGCTAAGCCCAGAAATATATAAAATTTCAAACTACTCAATGCATTTCTTATTACAGAATGGTAATAGAAAAGGAGATATAGTATTTTACACATACAATATTCCTTTTGAGTAACTGGAACGTAACATTTAGCACAATTAGAAAAATCACTGGCATAATAAGTAGTCTTTCACTTGACTTGGAGTTGCTTTTGCATTACTCTTACATTTTCCTTTTTATAATTTTGATCTCTCCCATTTTTAAAAAATATTGGATTATAATAAAGATGAAGTCAAGGTTTTTCTTTTTTTTTTTTTTTTTTTGAGACAGAGTCTCACTCAGTCACCACGGGAGTGCTGTGGCACCATAGCTCACAGCAACCTCAAACTTCTGGGTTCAAGTGATCTTTTTGGCTCAGCCTGGTCTTGAACTTATGAACTCAAACAGTTCACCCAACTCAGCCTCCCAGAGTGCTAAGATTACAGATGGGAGCCGCTATCCTCAGTAAGGATATTATTTTAATTTCAAACATACTGGATTACTAGGGACATGCGTGGATTTTTTTTGAGATAGAGTCTCACTTTGTCACCCTTTGTAGAGTGCGCTAAGGAGTCGTAGCTCACAGCAACCTCCAACTCTTGGGCTCAAGCGATTCTCTTGCCTCAGCCTCCTGAGTAGCTGAGACTATAGGTGCCCACCATAATGCCCAGCTATTTTTAGAGATGAGGTTTCACTCTTGCTCAGGCTAGTCTCAAACTGGTGAGCACAGGCAATCCAACCACCTCAGCCTCCCAGAGTGGTAGAGTTATAGACCTGAGCCACCACACCCAGCCACTAATAGAGTTAAATATTTTATTTCTTACAGTAACCATGTAACTATTCCTTTTTATTCCTTTAAATGTAGGGAGTAGTAGCCAGAATGTCTAGAGATAACCCCCATTGTAATTTTCTCTACTTACTATTCTATTTGGAAGAAGTTTCTACATGACTTCTTAAAGAAGTACATCTTTAGTTCTTTTTTATTGTGGGAAGCACAAACCTTCATAAATGATACCAATCTATTATCAATACTAGGGGGATTTTGTTGTGGGGTTTGTTTTTGGGGTTTTTTTTTTTTTTTGAGACACTCTCACTCAGCTGCCCTAGGGTTGAGTGGCCTGATGTCATAGCTAATAGCACCCTCCAACTTGTGGACTCAAGCAGTCCTCTTGCCTCAGCCTCCCAAGTGGCTAGAACTATAGCCACCCACTACAAGGACTGGCTGTTTTTAGAAATGGGATCTCACACTTGCTCAAGCTGGTCTCAAACTCGTAAGCTCAAGCAACACACCCTCCTCGGCCTCCCAGAGTGCTAAGGTTATAGGCATGAGCCACTGTACCTGGCCAATACTAGGGATTTTTATTTCTGTGTATAATAGAAATTTGTGTGTGTGTAAAAAACTAGTAAAAATGGGGGGGCATGACTCCGCACCTATACTTCAGCAGCTACAGCACCAGCCACGTACACTGAAGCTGGCGGGTTTGAACCCAGCCTGGACCTGCCAAATAACAATGACAACTACAACCAAAAAATAGCTGGGCATTGTGGCAGGTGCCTATAGTCCCAGTTACTTGGGAGGCTGAGGCAAGAGAATCACTTAAGCCCAAAAGTTGGAGGTTGCTGTGAGCTTTGATGCCACAGCATTCTAACAAGGGCAACATAGTGAAACTGTCTCAAAAAAAAAATGGGTGGACATTAAGGTTAACATGGCTAAGATCAATGCATATGAACAAATAAAACTATGTAATAGATGTACTTTTTTCGTTAGCTCGAGCAGGCTGATGAGAAATGTTACTAACAGCTATCCTTTATAAGTAAAACTCTCTAAAGTAAAAAAAAAAAAAAAAAAAAAAAACCACTCTCTGCAATCCATTCTAGCCAAGTCTTGAGTTTTGTGACTTAAATTATGTCTTTATTAATATTGGGTTTTTTCCTGCATTGTAGATTAGTTGAATTCCTTTTAAAAGAAATTTTATGGGATAGTCAGATTCTAAAATGTTCAACTTACTGGCAGAGGTCATTAGTGTGTGAAAGTTCTTTGATATACTAGTAGTCCTTTTTAAAATGTTTGATCTGTTTTTAAAATATAATGAATAAGAATTCAGGGTTCGGAGTTAGATCTGTATTCAAAATCTGCCATTCCCTTGTTTTTTTATCTTGCATAAGTTACATAACTACATAGGTTATTTTGAGAATTAAATTAGTTACCCTCGAAGTTCTCTGCAGAGTATATAGCATATACATCTTACTCATAAAAAGTTGTATTTTGGAATTTTTTTCAATAAAGTTTTTTTTTTTATTTCTTTTTCAATAAAGTTTTCTTTTAGCTATTGATATGTGGCTGGTTAGGTTCCTTCACTGTTAAGAGTTCAATTAAGGATGGAAATAAACTCTTGTCTTCTGATTAACTTTGTAAGATTGCAAACCTCACATATTTCCAAAGCTACTTGGTCAGCTTAAATTTATAGCAAAATTTTGAGTTATAGAAGAACTTCCGTAGTTGACCACCTCCTTAAGTTGATCTAATTTTCACAGACAGGCACCACATGTACTGAGGTCTAGTTCTTTATGTTGACCACCTCCACTTGTTGACTAGCTTATTATAGTCCCTTGGATGGTCAACTTACTGAGGTTCTACTATACTATGTAAATTCAAAATTTACTATCCTGCTATCCCAAAAACATTTCATAGAATATCAATAATGGGGACCAGCACCTATAGATTGGTGAGTAGGGCACTGGCCAGATACACCAAGGCTGGCAGGTTCGAGCCCAGCCCAGGCCTGCTAAAGAACAGTTGACAACTGCAACCAAAAAAAATAGCCGGGCTTTGTGGCAGGCGCCTGTAGTCCCAGCTACTCGGGAGGCTGAGCCGAGAGAATCACTTAAGGCCAAGAGTTTGAGGTTGCTATGAGCTGTGACACCAGGGCACTCTACCAAGGATGACATAGTAAGACTGTCTCAAAAAAAAGAATATCAAAGTATCAATGTTGGAAGAAACATTTTAAGATCACCTTAGACAGTTGTTTAAAAGAACTACCAGAGGATGCCCATAGCTCAAGGGTTAGGGCACCAGCCACATGCTTCTGGGCTAGTGGGTTTGAACCCAGCCTGGGCCTGCTAAAAAACAACAAAAAAATAGCCGGGCTTTGTGGCGGGCACCTGTAGTCCCAGCTACTAGGGAATGAGACAAGAGAATCACTTGCACTTGAGAGGTTGAGGTTACTGTGAGCTATGACACCACGGCACTCTACCAAGGGTAACAAAGTGAGACTATCTCAATCAAAAAAAAGAAAGAACCAGAGAAAAAATAAAAGAACAACCACTGTTTATACAGACATGTTTGCTAAAGAACAATACGATTCACAGTGATGTTCCTATAAATTTACAGTTCATACTTCTTTCACATACCTAAGCATATATTGTGCTCTAGAATTACTTCTTTGAAATTTTTTAACTGTCTGAGAGAATAAAGAATAGCTTAGAATGTTAAAGCTTAGATAGGACTTTAGGAATTATCTGGGCAAATGTTATTTTTATACTTAAGGAAGTGAAGCTCAGGGAAACCAAGTGATTTGTCCTTGAGATTATAGGTCTAGACTGTGGCATGACCATAATTGGAATTCCCTATGTCCTTCCTACTACTAACCTTGATTTATTTAGAAAATTCACTTACGTGTAAACATTTTATTCCTTGAAGAAGTCATTAGGTGATGTACTATTTTTAAAGTTTTAATTCACTGTGCACTTGTTTGATTTTACTTAAAAATATACCAGTTTAGGTCAGGCACAGTGACTCAACACCTGTAATCCTAGGACTCTGGGAGGAGAAGTTGGAAGGATCACTAGAGGTCAGAAGTCTTGAGACCAGCCTGAGCAAAAGTGAGACCCTATCTCTACAAAAAATACAAAAACTAGCTGTCTATGGTGGCACATACCTATAATCCCAGCTACTCTGAACACCAAGACAGAAGGATCACTTGAGCCCAGGAATATGAAATTGCAGGGAACTATGATCATGCCACTGCACTGTGGCCAGAGCAACAGAGCAAGATTCTGTCTTGGGACCAAAAAAAGAACAAAAAATACATACTAGCTTAAGTTTATCCTGCTTATTAAATTAGAATGGTTATCATTCTGGGAATGTATGTATGTATGTGTATTGTTGTATGTATGTATGTATGTGAATGTGTATGTGTATTGTTTCTTTAATTCACAATTGAAATTGGACACTTTCTGAATTGAAATTATTTTCTTGGTATATCTTTTAGACAGTAGCAAAATAGATTTTAATTAGTAAAGAATGAATGATTTCTGTAATCTGATAGAGTACTTTTCTCTGTAGGACACAGAAGAATTAGAAAAAGAGACTAATAAAGAAGAGCTTCCAGTAAATACCTCTAAAGCCCGTCCAAAACAGGAAAAAGCTTTTTCCTCAAAGACCATGAGCACTAGTGATCCAGCTGAAGTACTCATCAAAAATAGCCAGGTAATTTTTTTTTTTTTTTTTTTTTTTTTAAAGATAGAGCCTCAAGCTGTCATCCTGGATAGAGTGCTGTGGCATCACAGCTCACAGCAACCTCTAACTCCTGGGCTCAAGCGAGTCTCCTGCCTCCACCTCCCAAGTAGCTGGGACTATAGGTGCCCGCCACAGCGCCTGGCCCTTTTTTGGTTACAGCCATCATAGTTGTTTGGCGGGCTCGGGCTGGATTCGAATCTGCCAGCTCAGGTGTACATGGCTGGCGCCTTACCCGCTTGAGCCACAGGTGCCAAGCCTAGCTGGGTAATTTTTTTTTTTTTTGAGACAGAGCCTCAAGCTGTCCCCCTGGGTAGAGTGCTGGGGCATCACAGCTCACAGCAACCTCCTACTCCTGGGCTCAAGCGAGTCGCCTGCCTCTGCCTCCCAAGTAGCTGGGACTACAGGCGCCCGCCACAGCGCCCGGCCATTTTTTGGTTGCAGCTGTCATTGTTGTTTGGCGGACCCGGGCTGGATTCGAACCCACCAGCTCAGGTGTACGTGGCTGGCGCCTTAGCCTGTTGAGCCACAAGCGCCGAGCCATAGCTGGGTAATTTTTATGAATAATAAAATTTTAGGCCAGGCATGGTGGCTCATGCCTGTTAATCCTAGCACTCTGGGAGATCAAGGTGGGTGGATTGCCCTGAGCTCAAGGTTCAAGACCAGCCTAAGCCAGAGTGAGACTCTGTCTCCAAAAATAACCAGCCAGTAGTCCCAGCTACTCTAGAGGCTGAGGCAACAGAATAGCTTGAGCCTGAGAATTGGAGGTTGCTGTGAGCTATGATGTCACAGCACTCTACCAAGGACAACAAAGTGAGACTCTGTCTCAAAAATAAAAAACAAACAAAAAAGAATTAATAAAGTTTTGTTGCTGGGCAGAGTGGCTGATATCTGTAATTTCAATGACTAGGGAAGGTTACTAAAGGCCAGTTAAAGACCAACTTGGGCAACATTAGAAGAACAACAGGTCCTTCATCTCTAAAAATAAAGTTAGGCATGGTAGTACATGCCTATAGTCCCAGTTATTTGTGAGGCAAAGGCAGGAAGATCACTTGAGCCCAGCCAAGAGTCCAGGGCTAAAATGAGCTGTGATCATGCTCCTTCACTACAGCCTGGGTGAAAGAGCAAGACCCTGTCATTCAAAAATAAATAATTATAATAATAATAAAGATCTGTTTACTCAAGAATTATACCATAACTAGATTTTAGTAAAGTACAGTGCTAAGCGTTTTAAATACATTTACTTATTTCATTCTCAGAACAACCCCAAGAAATTTATTATGCAAAAGAGGCTGGAGAAATTGAATAATTTGCCCAAAGTTGTATGACTATCAGTAGTAAAATCAGAGCCACCTACTGTATTTCTTCCTACTAAATATCTAGGCATAAAGGGATTAGATGGGCTTGGCGACTGTGGCTCAATAGGTTAAGGTGCCAGCCACATACACCTGAGCTGGTGGGTTCAAATCCAGCCCGGGCCCACCAAACAACAATGACAGCTGCAACCAAAAAATGGCCAGGCCTTGTGGCGGGTGCCTGTAGTCCCAGCTACTTGGGAGGCAGAGGCAGGAGACTCGCTTGAGCCCAGGAATTAGAGGTTGCTGTGAGCTGTGATGCCACGGCACTCTATCCAGGGTGACAGCTTGAGGCTTTGTCTCTAAATAAATAAATAAATAATAAAAAAAATAAAGGGATTAGATGGCTTAGGTTAAGAGTCTCATGCTCTACCAACTAAGCTAGCCGGGCACGGATGGCTTAGAGCAATGTGATTAGTTGCATTTTTCCCAGAGCATGCATGTAATGTAAGTATGGTTCAGCCTTCCAGAATGTGACTTTTGTTTAAAATTTGGTGATAGGTTCTTGAATGATGCACCTTCACTGGAAAAAATATTTGTGTGACTCAACAGGCTAAGGCAGTAGCCACATACACCTGAGCTGGCGGGTTCGAATCCAACCTGGGCCACCAAACAACATTGATGGCTGCAACCAAAAAAATGGCTGGGCGTTGTGGCGGGTGCCTGTAGTCCCAGCTACTTGGGAGGCAGAGGCAAGAGACTCGCTTGAGCCCAGGAATTGGAGGTTGCTGTGAGCTGTGATGCCACAGTACTCTATCGAGGGTGATAGCTTGAGGCTCTGTCTCAAAAAAAAGAGGGCAGCGCCTGTGGCTCAAAGGAGTAGGGTGCTGGCCCCATATACCAGAAGTGGCGGGTTCAAACTCAGCCCTGGCCAAAAACTGCAAAAACAAAAAAAAAACAAAAAAAAAAGGAAAGAAAACGTTTATATGGGAGAAGAGACCATTGTGTAAAAGTCTAGGCCAGTGACACAAATTAAATCTGTTTTCTAAGGGGCTGGGCACAGTGGTTCACACCTTTTAATCCCAGCACTCTGGGAGGCCAAGGCGAGTGGATTGCTTAAGCTCACAGGTTCAAGACCAGCCTGAGCCAGAGCAAGACCTTGTCTCTAAAAATAGCCGGGCATTGTGGCAGGTGCCTCTAGTCTCAGCTACTTGGGAGACTGAAGCAAGAGAATTGCTTGAGCCCAAGAGTTTGCAGTTGCTCTGAGCTGTGATGTCATAGCACTCTACCAAGGGTGACTTGTGAGACTCTGTCTCAAACAAAAATCTGATTTCTAATTGGGTGAATTAGAAACTGTATTAAAGTATCTTAAACTCCTGTGAGCAAGCTTCATGGCTCACACCTATAATCCCAGTACCTTTTTTTTTTTTTTTTTTTTGAGACAGAGCCTCAAGCTATCACCTTGGATAGAGTGCCATGGCATCACAGCTCACAGCAACCTCCAATTCCTGGCCTCAAGGAGTCGCCTGCCTCCACCTCCCAAGTAGCTGGGACTACAGGCGTCCACCACAACGCCCGGCCATTTTTTGGTTGCAGCCGTCATTGTTGTTTGGCGGGCCCGGGCTGGATTCAAACCCACCAGCTCAGGTGTACGTGGCTGGCGCCTTACTCCATTGAGCCACAGGTGCCAAGCCATAATACCAGTACCTTGAGACCTAAGGCAGGAGGATCCCTTGAGACCAGTCTGGGCAACATAGCTGAGACCCCCATCTCAATAAAGAAAAAAATCCAACCAGGCATATTGACATACACCTATGGTCCCCAGCTCCTCAGGAGGCTGAGCCAGGAGGATCATACTCCAGTATATGTATACACACATATACTTGTTAAATTTTGCTAGAGGTGGCTGGGCAAGGTGGCTCACACCTGTAATCCTAGCACTCTGGGAGGCCAAGGAGAGTGGATTGCTTGAGCTCACGAGTTCGAGACTAGACTGAACAAAAGCAAGAACCCGTCTCTACTTAAAAATAGAAAAACCGAGGCAAGAGGATCTCTTGAGCCCAAGAGTTAGAGGTTGCTGTGAGCTATACCACAGCACTCTACTGAGGGCAACAGCTTGAGACTCTTGTCTACAAAAAAAAGAGAAAAAGAAAAAAATTTTGCTAGAGGTGCATAGTTCAAATTTTACTTACTCAACCAAAAAAAATTTATTGAGAACCTTCTTTATGCCACATGCTATTTAAATTGCTGGGATGCAGCAGAGAACAAAAGACAAATCCCTGCCTTGGTGGAGCTTACAAATTTAGTCAAACAGCTTTAAACAAGAAACTAGGTTATCACTAGGAATTTGTAAGAGTCTTGTACTAAGGCCAGGCTCAGTGGCATACCCCTGTAATCCTAGCTCTCTGGGAGACCAGGGCAGGTGGAAAATAGCAGGTGCTGTGGCAGGCAGCTGTAATCCCAACTACTCAGGAGGCTGAGACAAGAGGATTACTTGAGTCGAGCAACTCCAGGGTGCTATGAACCTTGACAGAACAGCACTCTACAGAGGGTGTCAAAGTGAGACTCTGTTTCCAAAAAAGAGTCTTGTACTAGAAGAGTTTTTAATCATACTTTTTATTTGGACTTAATGCTTATAATTCCCTATGAGTATTTTGAGATAAAAAGACTTGATCTCAATATTTGTATAGGTTTAATAATAAATAGCAAAAGGGGCTCAGTGCCTATGGCTCAAGCCACTAAGCCAGCCACACACATCAGAGCTGGAGGATTCGAATCCAGCCCAGGCCTGCCAAACAACAATGATGGCTGCAACCAAAACAGAGCCAGGCGTTGTGGCAGGTGCCTGTAGTCCCAGCTACTTGGGAGGCAGAGGTAGGAGAATAACTTGAGCCCAGGAGTTGGAAGTTGCTGTGAGCTGTGATGCCATGCCACTCTACCCAGGGGGACCGCTTGAGGCTATTTGTCAAAATATATATATAAATAAATAAATACATAGCAAACGGTCATTTGACTTGTTTTTTGTTTTTGTTTTTGAGACAGGTGGCTAGCGCCTTAGCCCATTGAGCCACAGGTGCCGAGCCTTGTTTTTGTTTTTTTGAGGCAGTGTTAAAAAAGTGGCATCATCACAGCTTACAGCATCCTCAAACTCCTGGGCTTAAATGATCCTCTTACCTCAGCCTCCTGAGTAGATGGGCCTACAGGCACATGCCACCATGCCTGTCTAACTTTTCTGTTTTTAGTAAAGACAGGGTCTCGCTCTTATTCAGGCTGCTTAGGTCTTGAAGTCTTTTTTTTTTTTTTTTTTTTTTTTTTGAGACAGAGCCTCAAGCTGTCACCCTGGATAGAGTACAATGGCATCACAGCTCACAGCAACCTCCAATTCCTGGGCTCAAGCGAGTCTCTTGCCTCAGCCTCCCAAGTAACTGGAACTATAGACCTCCT
>CAUYON010101268.1:0-25120 GCA_963573935.1 Arctocebus calabarensis | reverse complement strand
GCTGGGTGTTGTGGCGGGCGCCTGTAGTCCCAGCTACTTAGGAGGCAGAGGCAAGAGACTCGCTTGAGCCCAGAAATTGGAGGTTCTGTGAGCTGTGACACCATGGCACTCTATCCAGGGTGACAGCTTGAGGCTCTGTCTCAAAAAAAAAAAAAAAAAAGAAAAAGAAAAAGAAAAAAAGCTGGAGTGGCAGCCAGGAAGGTAGGTGAGCATGGGGCTGTTGCAGGGATAGCATGGGGAGATAGTAGACAGGTCTGATAAATTCAGCAGGGCTCCTCCATAGCCAACAGGAGGCTTGTGATTGTGGCATAGTTCTGAGGAAGTGTGGATGTGCCGAGGCTGAGCTGCTATGGGCTGCTCAGGGACCAGTGTCTAGTCAGGTTCAGCCATGTGGGCCTGGGGCTGAAGAGAGGGCAGGTCTGGAACAGTTTGGGGAGTTTCAGGTGGCAAGATTCCAGGAAGTATGGTGAGTGCAGAATTCCACAGAGAATTGGAGAGAGAGGCTAAAGACAGAATCCAATATGCCAACTCTGGAGGGTCATGTAGGGGAAGGGCATGCCATTTTTGCAGCCACCTCTCCTCCTGCAGCCCTGCTGCTCTGCCCTCAGCCTGTCTCCCACACTGCAGCTAGCAACATCCTTCCAAGACACAAAGGCAATCAAATAATTCACCCCACCAATATAGAAAGATAGATTAAAATTCTCTGTCTTGGCTCGGCACCAGTGGCTTAGTGGGCTACGGTGCTAGCCACGTACACCAGAGCTGGTGGGTTGGAATCCAGCCCGGGCCCGCCAAACAACGACAGCTGCAACCAAAAAATGGCCAGGCGTTGTGGTGGGCACCTGTAGTCTCAGCTACTTGGGAGGCGGAGGCAAGAGACTCACTTGAGCCCAGGAATTGGAGGTTGCTGTGAGCTGTGATGCCACCGTACTCTATCCAGGGTGACAGCTTGAGGCTCTGTCTCAAAAAAAAAAATTCTCTGTCTTGAGTAGCACCTGTATCTCAGAGTATAGCGCTGGCCCCATATGCCAGAACTGGCAGGTTCAAACCCAGCCCTGGCCACAAATTAAAAAAAAAAAAAATCTCTATCTTCACAAGGTTTTTAAAATATGGTGCGTTAAAAAAAGCTAGAGAGGCAAATTGCTGGACCAACAGCATTGAGGGAGCTTTTGTTTTAAGTGTTTTTATGGTGGAAGAGATTAAGTTTGATTCTGATCACAAAGATCCTGTGAAGAGGGAAACATTGGGTATGGTGGGGGTATTAACAGTTAATAGTGAAAGGGGAAGGAGGCAGCGATCCGAGCCTGTGGAGACCGGAAGGAGACACAGGCATGGGGTGTAGGACTGTGGTTTGCTCGTGCAGCTTGAGGCCTCCTGGCTTCTGTTTCCTTTGGGAATGAAGGGCAGCCAGTCATCTCTGAGACTCTGGTGATGATGGAGTGGTCAGAGGATTGAGGAGAGTGCAGAACAGAAGACAGTTCACCAGATATCAGCAGGCTGGGCAACTGGGGGTAGGGGAGTTCACCCTAGGCTGGTGCCATGGTCTCACTGTGGCCACTATGCCTTATAGGGTGGGGTGGATGAATGGTCAGGATTATACATGGCTGGATTTTGCTAGATGAGAACAGAAAAAAAAAAAGAGGCAAGAAGCTCAACACCTTGGCAAAATGATGGGTCATGGGTGCTATGATGGGGGTGCCATGGGATTGAAGAGTTGCTTCCTGGAGGAACCCTCAATCGGCTCAAGTGAGAGGAGGGTCTAGGGACACCACAGTTCCTGGAGGACGGGAGGCAGTTGGGCCCAGGAAGGTCTGTGGGTGGGTGTTGGACGCTAAGGCAGAGGAACTTTAGATGAAGGAAGGATGATGGTATGGGAAGGATCCCTGCAAGCAATGGGAATCCCCTAGGCTGAGGATCCTGGAGATGACTATTCCCAACAGCCTAATGGCATGAGGATGGGATGAGTGGGTTCAGGGTCTCTACAGTCCCTGGAAGGACAGCCAGGCCTGGACTTGCCCAGGGTTGCTGCTGGCTCCTACACAAGCTCGATGGGGTAGTAATGTGGTGGTGGGGGCCAAAGGGAAGATTTCTCAGCTATGCAAATGAACAATGGCAGAAGAGAGGTGTCCCTGTGCCCCAGGGACAGTAAGGGGAACTTGGTGAGGTCTCTCTCTCGGCTCTTGTCTGAATTTGCTTTCATTTCTTCTCCTGGGTTGGTTCTTGCACATAGGTGGACTATGGGTAGTAATCCAAGGAACAGTCAGTTCTTGCAGCAGCAGCCTGTGGGCTCCCTTGGGCTTCTCCTCCTTACATCCGGTCCTTGGCTCATTTGCCCTTCTTATGCCACAGCAGTGGGGGCCATTGTCAGGGATCCTGGGTACTTCACACGCTTAGAACACTTGCCTTTTTTTTTTTTTTTGTAGAGACAGAGTCTCACTTTATCACCCTTGGTAGAGTGCTGTGGCATCACAGCTCACAGCAACCTCCAACTCCTGGGCTTAGGCGATTCTCTTGCCTCAGCCTCCCAAGTAGCTGAGACTACAGGTGCCCACAACACTCAGCTATTTTTCTGTTTTTGCAGTTCGGCCGAACCCGCCACCTTCGGTAAACAGGGCCAGCGCCCTACTCAATGAGCTACAGGCACTGCCCTGCCCTTTTATAAATATTTATTTATTTATTTTGAGACAGAGCCTCAAGCTGTCACCCTGGATAGAGTGCCATGGCATCACAGCTCACAGCAACCTCCAACTCCTGGGCTCAAGCGAGTCTCTTGCCTCCGCCTCCCAAGTAGCTGGGACCACAGGCGCCCGCCACAGCGCCCTGCCATTTTTTTTTTTTTTTTTTTGGTTGCAGCCGTCATTGTTTGGCGGGCCCAGGCTGGATTGGAACCCGCCAGCTCAGGTGTATGTGGCTGGCACCCTAGCCCGTTGAGACACAGACGCCGAGCCCGGCCGTTTTTTGTTGTTGTAGTTTGGCCAGATCCCTCGGGGCCGGCGCCCTGCTCACTGAGCCACAGGCGCCGGCCGGAAGAACACTTGCTCTTTACTAGAGGACAAGAGCGCGCCTTTTTTAAGGACCTGTCTTACACAGGGACTCCTGCCTTCCTCCAGTCTGACAGCACGGGGGACGTGGAGCCTGAGAGGGAGCTCTCGGGCGCTGAGCCCGGAGTCTTCTCGCCCCCTTTGCGGAGACTGATGGCAAGACCAGCAGTGCCGGGGCCCGCTCCTCCCGCCGCCTCACAGCCAGCCTAGGCCAGAGCCGCGGACCGTCCCGGGCCGCCATCTTGTTCTCAGCCGGAGGGCGGGGCCCGACGCCGGCCAGACCAATGGGAGGGGGCAGGTAAAGGCCCCGCCTACGAGGGGGGCGGAGTGCGGCCGCGCAGGCGCACGGCGAGGCCGGGCGGGCCGGCTGGCTGGGAAGATGGCGGCGGGAACCCTGGGTTCTGTAGCCGTCGCGGAGCGAACCCGGGACGTCCGGCCTGCTCGGTCCAGGGCGGAGGCCGGGCCATGAGTGCGCCGCCGTCGAGACCCCGAGCCGCGGAGCCCGCCCGCGCCCCTCGGGCCGCCCCGCGTCTCTCGTCATGGCGCGGCTCGCGGACTACTTCGTGCTGGTGGCGTTCGGGCCGCACCCGCCCGGTGAGTGCCCAGCTGAAGGCCGGGAGCGGCCTCGGCCGACTGGTGGCCGTAGCGGCATGTAGGCGGCCCGCAAGGGTGGCAAGGTTGCGCGGCCTTGCGGCGGCTGGGAAAGTAAGACCCTGGCGGCGCACCCTGCCAGTGTCCCCGCGAGGTGGGCCGGGCGCCCGCGGTGGCGGTGGCGGTGCTTCCCGGCGCACGGGCCGGTCGCTTGCCAGCCACTGCTCCGATCCTGGCGCTGTGTCCGAAGCCTCTGGTAGTCTTGACGGGGTGCAGAAGAGGGGGTTAGAGTTCAAGGACTCTTTCACGGAGAGGCAGTATTTGACCTGAAACTCGGAGGATTTCAGGAGGAAATGTCAGGAGCGGTGAGAGAAGAGCGTTCCTGGCGACCAGCCTACCCATCCAGGCCCTACAAGCCAAGCCCTGGGTGGGGATCAGCGTGGTGACTGGTGCTAATGTCCAGGAAGTCCGTGTCTGTGGTCAGCGCCTGTGTCTGAGAGCCCTTCAGCCCCGGGGGGTAGGAGAAAACGGAGCCTGACAATGACATCAGCAACAGCCATGGAGACAGTGCATTGGCAAGCAAGCTTGGTGTGCCAGGCCCTGCCTGGCCCTTTGTGTGTGTGATCTCACTTCTTCCCAGCAGCCCACCAAGGTGCATGCTGTTGCTCCTCTGTACAGCACTCAGGCACAGGAAGAGTTAGTATCTGGTCTGAATTAGTACAGAAAGGCTGGGACTTGCACCCAGGTTGTCAAATCCCACTGCAGAGAGGCAGTGTGTCCTGGCATGGCTGTGTGGTCAGGCAGGGGCTGGACCTTGGGCCTGGACGTGAGATTGGGCCTAATCCCGATTTCCTTGCTTCTTGTCAATCCTGCTACCATGGCCACCATCCAGGACCTGCTTTCTCTCCTCTTTGCCTTTCTTCTTGTCTGAGCCTCCCTCCTCCTGCTGGACTCTGCATCCTCTGAAGCCTCTTCAGTGTCTTCCCCATCACAGGCTCCTCCAGTGCCCTCTCACTGATTCCTCCTATTAATATCTATCCAAGTATGTGTCTTTTGGCACTGTCGGTCGTGGGTGTCTGACCTCCCAGAGAGGGAGTTCTCATAGGCGTGGACCATGGTGTCCTGTCCCCCTGCATGGCAAGCTCACTGTCAATATTGTACTGGCCCACAGAGGGAGAGCCTTCTGCTCTAAGGCAAATATGGAGGCATGGAGGAGGCCAAACCACCTGGCAGGGCAGGCATCTCTGAGCCAGTAAGGTACAAGGCTGGAGCCTGAGTCCTCTGAGTGGCAGGAAGGAGTGATTCCCAGGCTGCCCCCTATAGTGAGGGGCAGGGGCATGGAGCCTGCCTTCTGGAGTTGGAGCTGGTCAGCAGCTGGCTGGCATCCCTTAGAATAGTGGTTCTCAACCTTCATAATGCCATGGCCCTTTCATACAGTTCCTGTGAGTTGCAACCCACAGGTTGAGAACCACTACTTTAGAAGAACTGGTCCCTGTCTTAGGAACAAGCCCATTGGCTGGGTCCATGGCCATACACTGAGGGAAGAGCCCTGTCGGGGATAGGGGTGGGGAGGGAGGGAGCCAGAAGCAGGGGATCAAGGTGTGAAGGTCAGTAGGTGTGGAGGTCAGTGGTTTTTGTTTTTGTTTTTTTTTTAAGAGACAGAGTCTTACTTTGTCATCCTCAGTAGAATTCCATGGTGTCACAGCTCACAGCAATCTCTAGCTCTTGGGCTTAGGCGATTCTCTTGCCTCAGCCTTCTGAGTAGCTGGGACTATAGGTGCCTGCCATAACGCCTGGCTATTTTTTGTTGCAGTTTGGCCAGGGCTGAGTTTGAACCCACCACCCTCCGTATATGGGGCTGGCGCCCTACTCACTGAGCCACAGGCGCCACCTGAGATTAGTGGTTTTATAGCTCTGTCACCTGGGGTCATTCATTCAGCCCTCTGTGCCTCAGTTTCCTCATCTGAAGATGGCAAGAATTACGCTAACCTCCCAGGCTGCTGTGAAGATTTGATGACAAACACACATGGAAAGCTGTAGCACATGGGAGGTCCCTGAAAATGACAACTGTTTTACTAATGACTGAGCAGCAGGTGTTCGGACCCTCTAGGCACAAACAGTGCAGGAAGTTCTAAGGGGTTGTAGGACTCCTTGGGTTCCTGCACACCCGGGACATGAGGTAGGGTAGGGTCTTTTGGGTGGTTAGGAGTGGCAAATAGCTTGTCTTTGGTCTGGATCTGGAGCCACGTGGTGTAGGGCCTACATGCTGAGTGTGTGGCTCAGCTGTGGGTTGGTCCAGAGTCTGCCTGAAGCAGGATCCCCATTGCTAGTGGTTACCAGCTGGTAGCCATCAGGGGCCCTGAGACCGTGAATGCCTGGGTTAGCTGTGACCTTTTCACCTCCAGGGGTGCAGGTGGCCAGCACTGGCCCATCTGTAGGCCCCTCTCCTGGTGAGCCAGAATCCCTTTGTGTACCGTAGGCTCAGCTCTGGAGCCAGCCTGACGACCAGACAGACTGACTCTGCCAGCTCTTGGCCTTGAAGGGCCCTGATAGTTGTCATCCAGTTTAATGCAGCATGCCCAGTGCTGCGGTGTCTATGAGAACAGGGGACACACTTGACCTGGCCAGCAGCTGAGTGGGTGCCTGACCAGCAGGAGGGGAGGAACCTCTAGCATTTGAGAAAAAGACCTTTCATCCCATGGCCTGGGCTCTCAGTCCTGACCGTGATGAGCTGGCTATACTTTTTTTTTTGGAGACAAGAGTCTCAAGCTGTCACCCTGGGTAGAGTGCTGTGGCATCCTAGCTCACAGCTACCTCTAACTCTTGGGCTCAAGTGATCATCTTGCCTCAGGTTTTCTATTTTTAGTAGAGATAGGTTCTCGCTTTTTGCTCAGGAGCTCAAGCAATCCATCTGCCTTAGTGTCAGAGTGCTAGGATTACAGGTGTGAGCCACTGCACTGCGCCTGGCTTAGCTGGCTACACTCTTGAGCCCCATCTGCTGTCCCCACCCATGTTCCTGCCTTCTCTCTGGAGCAGGTTGGGGCTGTTTTAGGATGGTCTCAGGGGCCTCTCAGCTTCTAACCTGAGAGCTTGAAGGTGTCCAAGGCTGTGGATCCCCCAGCCTGGGATGACTGTAGTGGTGGACAGGTTGGGAGATTGGAAGGACAACAAGGAGGCTACAGGGTCCTTGCTCAAGTTCTACCGCTGCAGCTGCCTGGGAGAGCCATCTGCATGGTGGGTGGTGCAGCAGGAAGGTGCCATCCTTCCTCTTCTTATAGCTGGGTTCTTCCCAGGCAGCAGAGCTGGCCAGTATGGACAGCAAGGTGTATAGATAGTGGGCATGTGGCTGGGGGCAGGGGAGGCTGCCGTCCTTTGCTTCTGTCTGGTGCATGCTGGCCTGGGCAGGGCCCTACAGGTGTCAGAGCCTGGGTCTGGTGATGGGTATTGCCCCAGATGGCAGGACATGTGGCCTGTGTTCTCCCTTTAGGCCTGCAGCCCACATCCTCCAGGGGCTTTGAGGACAGGAGCCCCAGTCTTACTCTTGACTGGGCCTCCTCTCAGCCCTGGGTTCCAGGGTGGAGGGGATGGAGATATCCCTCCTGTCTGTGCCTCAGGGGACCTTGGTGCCTTTGTGACACACAGCTAAGCCGTTTGGATTAGTCCTATTATTGTGGGAGGGGGGAGGGCTTTCCCTCTTGTCTATGCTGAGCAGGAGCTTGGCCACTGCAGGTCACTGTCACTGACCGTTACAGCCCCAGGGCTTGAGTAGGTCGGGGAGATATGGCAGAACCCCTGTCCCCTTGGAACGGAGGCCAGTGGCCAAGCTGCAGCCTGGCCCTCGATGGCATAGAGCTGAGGTGCAGGCTGGGACCTTATGAGGTGCTAGGAGAGGGCGGCTCGGGTACTGCATCCTGTCAACCCTTGGGCTGCGGAAGCTGCTCTGAACTTCCGACTCAAGAACTTTTTTACTTGTGGGGTGAAAGTGAGGCTGGGTATGGGGAGGATGGTCATGTAGCCGACTGTATGCATTCCACAAGCCATAATTAGGTTGTGGTCTGTGCCAGGAGCTGGAGCTCCCTGTCAGGCCTAGCTGGTGATAGGTGCATAGTGGTCACTAGGGGTGTTCTGGGAGGGAGGTCCTTGGGGTCCCTGTAGGCCCCAGGCTCAGGGCAGAGAGCCGCCAGAAGAGCTGACACCCAAAGAGCAGGTGTAGGGCCACTGTGGTGCAGAGGAGCTTGGGGAGACCTGGCCTGCTCAGCCAGCCTGACCTGGCCCTCCATCCCAGCTCAAGGAGACCAAAGCTTAGAGTTGGTTCTGTGGAGGGTGGGGCCCTATAGAGAACTTTTGGCAGGCCTTTTCTGGCCTTGTTGGGGGTCTGCAGAGCAGAGGCTGCTGTATCTGTTCGTACGCTCTCTCTTGCTTCCTCTGCCTGCTGCCTCGTGGCAAGAACTGGGAGAGACCTGGATGCCAGCCAGGGCTGGGCCCAGATGGTGGTTTGTGGCCCAGCACAAGGAGGCCCCTGGGGGAGTGGGTGGGGTGGGGGCGGATTTGCAGCTGGGAGTGCCAACCTGGGTGAGTGGAGGTGGGGGTGGTACTAGTAGACACCTGGTCCCCAGTGCAGCGTCCTCTGCTGTGCCAGTGGTAAGAGGGGGAAGGGAGGAGGAAGCTGAGGTTTTGACTGTCAGAACCATTGTGCCTCCCACCTCCTGCACAGCAGCAAGCAGCAGCCTGTTCCTGACACCCCTGGCCTTGCCTCCCTGATCCTGGAGGGGCCGTGGTCTCCTGAGGCTACACCCCTCCTTCTCTGCCTCAAGGGGACTCAGGAACGTTTTGGGTAGGCTCCTCTGTGCCTAGGTGAACCAGGCTATGGCTCTCTGGGCTTGGGGTGGGGGTCCAAGAGAGGCTCAGTGTCACATCCCCTCTCCTCCCCTCCCCATCTGCCCCTGCCTCTTCCCATTCAGGCAAGTGAGAGGATGGGGTCACTGTGCTTTGGGGGGCCTGCAGGTCTTGTGTGGAAGTGAAGGCAAGAATGTCTTTGTCTTTCCTGTCTACCCTGCTCTACCCTCTACAAGTCCTATGAGGCCCACAGAGTTGTCTCAGCAGGAGCTGAGCCCTGAGTGTTGGGTTGTAGCCCTCTCCTGCTTCCCGCACAGGGTCTGAAGGGGTGAGCCCCAGTCAGGGCCTGGAAACCACCCTGGGTATGGTTGTTGGAGAGCAGACCAGAGGGAAATTAGGGGTCATGAAGTTCTGAGGAAAGGAGCGGCGTCTCTGGGAAGGCAGACCTCCTGGCACCCCTTTCCCCAAGGCCCTCTTCCTTGGCCCAGGGCCCACCATCTGGCCTGTGCACAGGGGCTATCAGGGCTGGGAGCAGGGCTGGGGCACCACCTTCCTCTAATCTGCAGAGGTGCTGGACCCTGTGCTTAGGAGGCCATCTGGGCACCCTTCAGTGGGCACCCTGAGACCACGTCTCCATCATTCCTGTCCAGTGCTGCCCCTATGAGTCCTGCTGGCTGTGGGGGTGGTGTTTTAGCAGACCTTGCTAAACTCTGTCTTCTGGAACTTGTGTTGACACCTGCCCCTGAGGTGCTACAGATGGGGAACAGTTTGGGTTGTGGACACAGGTGGTCTCCCGGCTCGAAGGGGGGCTGAAGCTCCCACATAGACAGTGAGTGGCACCTCCAGCATGGGCCCAGAGCTGGTGGAGATGGGGGGCTCTGGGGTGATAGGTCCATTCTATGCTCCTGATGTGCCTGTGGTGTGCTGTTCACTGCCTGGCAGATTGTGAGAGTTAGAGGGACTAAGGGCCTTAATGGGGGGCTGGGTGTGGGGGCAGAGCTGAGTGGGCCTTGGAACATTCTGGAACTTTTGCCCCTCATTGGAAGGGCTCCATGCTGTTTGAAGCTATCAGATGGAAGGAGGTCTCTGATGTGTGGCCCTGACATTGTGGGGGTTTAGGGTCAAGCCTTGCAGGGATATGGGAACATCTCTTTTTTCCTCTAGCTCTGGTGGCCTTGGGGACTGTGGCTGCCTAGTGGCCTCTCCACAAGAACTATTTTGAGGGGGCTGAGGTTAGTCTGGTGCCAGGTAAGGGCCTGGTGGGTGTAGTGTTTCCATCCTGGGCCATGAGACGGCTATCTGGACCTGCAGGCCTCTGGGTACAGTGAGGGGGTGAGAGGTGTGGGGTGTTCTGACCACCTACTGTTGTCCTCAGGGAGTGGGGAAGGCCAGGGCCAGATTCTGCAGCGCTTCCCAGAGAAGGACTGGGAGGACAACCCCTTCCCCCAGGGGATCGAGCTGGTGAGTAGGGGGCTGCCTACAGGTGGGGCAGACAGGTTGAATGGCCTCTCACTTAAACCCCCAGGACTGAGGAGCCCGCACAGTGCCTGGCCCCTGCTGCACTGGGGACAGGAGAGGGCAGAGGCACATTGGAGGTGGGGGCAGCAGGCCACTTGGTGCCCACATCACTGTGTCATGTTGTCACTGGCTCCTGACAGTGGGGACCATCCCCTGTCACTGGTTCCCACAATAGATGTTGAAGCTGGAGACTGTTACTTCTGAAGCCCACGAGGCGAGGTGTCCCCAGGGTCACAGACTGTTGCATGTGTCACTGAGCCCTGGCAGTACAGATGCTGGGGCAATGGGCTGGGGACAGCAGGCTACTTCCCACTGCAGGGATGGGCAGAGGAGCTGACTACTGAGCCCTCCCTGCAGTTTTGCCAGCCTAGTGGGTGGCAGCTGTGTTCTGAGAGGAATCCACCGACCTTCTTTGTTGCCGTCCTTACGGACATCAACTCCGAGCGACACTACTGTGCCTGCCTGACCTTCTGGGAGCCAGTGGAGCCCACACAGGTCAGCTTGGGAAGTCTGGGGTATAGCAAATGTGGAGCAGAGCTTTTGGGTTGCAGGCTGTGCCCTTGGGGATGTCTTGCACCGTGCACATGTCGCAGTTCCTAGAGGGCCAGGCCAGTCTAAGCCACCTGTGTCCTCCTTCCCCCAACCCCTGGCTAAAGAGAGCTAGGAGACGGGTTTCTGTCTGCAGGAGGCAGTATGCTCCGTGGACCCTATGGAGAGGGAGGAGGTGGTAGATGTGGAACACCAGGTGGGGCTGTCGCCCACAGTTCCTGCTTCATCTGGCCAGCTCTTTGCTCCGAAGACACTGGTGCTGGTGTCGCGACTGGACCATGCAGAGGTGTTCAGGGTGAGGCAGGCAGCTGGGGTGGAAAGGTGGGACTCAGGCGGCCCCTCGGCTGTCTGGCCATTCCCTGGTCTGGTCCTTGCAGAACAGCCTGGGTCTCATCTATGCTATCCACGTGGAGGGTCTGAACGTGTGCCTGGAGAGTGTGGTTGGGAACCTGTTGACATGCACCGTGCCCCTGGCCGGGGGCTCACAGGTGGGTCTTGGGGTCAGCTGGTGCACCCACAGCCATAGGCCATCCTGGTGCAGTCACAGGGGATGGGCTTTGGTGGACATGTGGAATCCAGCCAGGGTTGAACATGGCCAGAGGCCTCAGACACTCCCTGCCACATTTTGGTGCCACTGCCACCTGTCCTGGGCCTGCCTGCTTACCTGGTCCTCACTTCTGTGTTTGGGGCCTGCGTCATCAGTCTCTGTGCTTCTACTCTGTGGGCGTGAGCCTGTCTCTGGATGTTGTGTCAGCTTGTTTGTCTCCTCCCTGCCCTGTGCTCTCAAGAGCTGGGGGTGTCTAACTGTGTCTCTCTGCCGTCTGTCCTGTGCAGCTGGATTCTGTTGAGGAAGGAGCGGTATGGACTCTTTATTTCTTCTGCCCACCCAGGCCCCGTCCCTGCCCCAGGTCAGAGGCAGCCACCCCTGTACTGAGTTTTCTCTGCAGCACTGTTTGGGTTAAAGGCAGGGCATGGCCTTCTCTTTGCGCTGTGCCACTGCCCTAACCTGTCCCATTTGGGTCTGTTCACAGGGACTGCCCAGGGACACAGAGCTCTGGGCCTATGTGGGTCTAGTCAAGCTGCTGAGCCCTGACCCTTCTTTTTCCACAGAGAACCATCTCTTTGGGAGCTGGAGACCGGCAGGTCATACAGACCCCACTGGCCGACTCGCTGCCAGTCAGCCGCTGCAGTGTGGCCCTGCTTTTCCGCCAGCTGGGTGAGTAAGCCTATCCCTGCTCAGGCTTGGCTTCCTCTCCTGGGGCTGGGGGTCAGGTGCAGGTTCTCCAAACCTCTCCCATTTCTATAGGCATCACAAATGTACTGTCTTTGTTCTGCGCTGCCCTCACGGAGCACAAGGTCCTCTTCCTATCACGGAGCTACCAGAGGCTCTCAGATGCATGCCGGGGCCTCTTGGCGTTGCTGTTCCCTCTCAAATACAGGTGCTCACCCCTGTCTGAACCCCCCCAATGCCCAGCTCCCCCACCCGGCCCTGTCCTCTGGGCTCACTGCGTCCTATGGGGGCTGCTGCAGCTTCACCTACGTGCCCATCCTGCCGGCCCAGCTGCTAGAGGTCCTCAGCACACCCACACCCTTCATCATCGGGGTCCACGCGGCCTTCCAGGCAGAGACCCAGGAGCTGGTAAGGGCTGTGGTTTGTGTCCACCTTGCTGCACAGGCCTGTGGGTCCCTGACCACTCACTCCCTTGGCCATAGCTGGACGTGATTGTTGCTGATCTTGACGGAGGGACGGTGACTGTCCCCGAGTGTGTGCACGTGCCACCTCTGCCGGAGCCACTGCAGAGCCAGACGCACAGTGTTCTGAGCATGGTGAGGGGTCATGGGGAAGTTGCAGCCTTGTGGCCTCTGTGGAGCAGCTGCCTGGCAGTGGTAAGGTCCAGAGCAGAGGCCAATGTGCAGCCTCCTGCTCCTCTCTGCCTCCATAGGTCCTGGACCCAGAACTGGAGTTGGCTGACCTTGCTTTCCCTCCACCCTCGGCGTCCACTTCTTCCCTAAAGATGCAGGTGAGAGTCATCGCTGTTCCAGTGTGGTGTCCCCCACACTCCCTACCCTCTCACTTAGGTCTGCTGCCACTGATGGCTGAGCACACCGCAGCCTCTTTCCAGGCCAGCCCCAGGCTCCTGTTGTGGGGGCAGGAAGGAGCCGGGGAGTGAAGGAGCTGCAAGCAGCTAGGTGGAGGGTCATGAGTGGCACAGCTGAGATGGCAGGGGGGCCTTTGGGACTAGGACTCAGCATCTGGTCACAAGGAGCCCCTGAGGGTCCTGAGCAGGAGCAGCTTGTCCAGTTTTGGAGTTACGTGGTCAGTCATGTATAGGATGATGGGAGGAGGTGGGCAGAGGTGGCTGGGGAGGCAGAAGGAGCACTAGGCAACCTGAGGCTGGTGACTGGTGCTCATCCACGGGGCTGTGCTCCCAGGACAAGGAGCTGCGGGCTGTCTTCCTACGGCTCTTCGCTCAGCTCCTGCAGGGCTATCGATGGTGCCTGCATGTTGTACGTGTCCATCCGGAGCCTGTCATCCGCTTCCACAAGGTGGGTGCAGAGGGGGCAGGGGGCTGGACGTGGGGGTGAACACCCAGTAGACCCCTGAAGTCTTACCTCCCTGTTTCCCCCCAGGCAGCCTTCCTGGGCCAGCGTGGGCTGCTAGAAGATGACTTCCTGATGAAGGTGCTGGAGGGCATGGCCTTTGCTGGCTTTGTGTCAGAGCGGGGTGTCCCATACCGCCCCACGGACCTGTTTGATGAGGTATGCCCTGTTTCGCTCCCCTGGCCCCTGCCTTGCTGGCCTGCTTGACCTGGCCTCCCTTTCCCTTACGCCCCTCCAGCTGGTGGCCCATGAGGTAGGACGGATGCGTGCCGATGAGAACCACCCCCAGCGCATCCTGCGTCACGTCCAGGAACTGGCAGAACAACTCTATAAGAACGTATGCTGGCAACAGGGGGGGGGGTCTTGTGTGGCCTGGATCCCCAGCCCTGTCCCATGTTGCCATCTCCTCTCAGGAGAACCCGTATCCGGCTGTGGCCATGCACAAAGTACAGAGGCCTGGCGAGGCCAGCCACCTGCGCCGCGCACCCCGACCCTTCCCCCGGCTGGATGAGGGCACTGTGCAGTGGATCCTGGACCAGGCTGCGGCCAAGACTCAGGGTGCACCCCCAGCTGTGAAGGCTGAGCGGAGGACCACGGTGCCTTCGGGGCCCCCTATGAGTGCGTGATGAGGGAGGGGCAGGCCCCAAGTTGGCCAGGATGCAGGCAGGACTGGGGTGAGCATGTCCTGTCCCCCTAGCTGCCATCCTGGAGCGGTGCAGTGGGCTGCAGGCCAACAGTGCCCGCCGGCTGGAGGTGGTACGCAGCTGCATCTCCTATGTGTTCGAGGGGAAGATGCTTGAGGCCAAGAAGGTGAGGCATGTGGGTTTTCCTCCCTGGGGTTGTAGCGGTGGCTTCAGAGGAGGCTCTGGCCTAACCTGGGGGCTTCGGTCTCTGTGCTTGGAGCCAGGCCTCTGGCCTCCTGGGCACCCACTACCCTCTTCTCCTGAGCCTGGTGTAGGGGCTTCCCCTCCCTCCCTCCATGCCCCCAGCTTGTGCTTCCACCCTTCAGCTGCTCCCGGCTGTGTTGAGGGCCCTGAAAGGGCGTGCTGCCCGCCGCTGCCTGGCACAAGAGCTGCACCTACACGTGCAGCAGAACCGCGCAGTTTTGGACCCCCAGCAGTTCGACTTTGTTGTCCGCATGATGAACTGCTGCCTGCAGGTGAGGCCAGGGGGCTCTGTCTGTGGGGTGGGGGTCCTCAGGCTGCAGGGGTGCTGGGGGTGGGCACCATGTTGGAGGCAGGGGTGGGGGATCTGGGATCTCCTGACATGGAACCTCAATGGTAACCCTGAGGAGACAGAGCCAGTGGTTCTGGGTCATGTCTGTGATAGCCAGGAGACAAGCAGGCCATGGTTGAAGGCACTGCCTAGTTAGGGAGGGTTGCAGGACTCACTGCTATGTCCACAGGACTGCACCTCTCTGGACGAGCACGGCATTGCAGCTGCTCTGCTGCCCCTGGTCACAGCCTTCTGCCGGGTGAGTGTCCTGGGCCTGGGTTTCCTCCCTAGCCCCTTCCTAGCTGCCCCAGTTGACCTCCCACTGGCCTCTGCAGAAGCTGAGCCCGGGGGTGACACAGTTTGCGTACAGCTGCGTGCAGGAGCACGTGGTGTGGAGCACGCCGCAGTTCTGGGAGGCCATGTTCTATGGGGATGTGCAGACCCACATCCGGGCCCTCTACCTGGAACCTGCTGAGGACGGACCCCCCTCTCAGGTATGCAGACTGCCTCGGGCAGGGGTGGGGTGGGAGCTAGCACGGCCCTGGCTCATGCACCTGGTACCCGTGTAGGACGCCAAGGAGGTGCCTTCCCAGGAAGACGAGCGGTCTGCCCTGGATGTGGCTTCTGAGCAACGGCGCCTGTGGCCAACCCTGAGCCGGGAGAAGCAGCAGGAGCTGGTGCAGAAGGAGGAGAGCACGGTGTTCAGCCAGGCCATCCACTACGCCAACCGCATGAGCTACTTGCTGCTGCCCCTGGACAGCAGCAAGAGCCGTCTGCTTCGGGAGCGTGCGGGGCTGGGCGACCTAGAGAGTGCCAGCAACAGTCTGGTCACCAACAGGTGGGTGGGGTGGGAGTGGGCAGGGTGGGGTGGGCAGGGTCGGGTCCTGTGCCCACTGCCCCTCCCTGGCCCAGCATGGCGGGCAGTGTGGCTGAGAGCTACGACACAGAGAGTGGCTTCGAGGATGCGGAGGCCTGCGACGTAGCTGGGGCCGTGGTCCGCTTCATCAACCGCTTTGTGGACAAGGTCTGCACAGAGAGTGGTGTCACCAGTGACCACCTCAAGGGGCTACACGTCATGGTGCCAGGTATGGAGGTCTGGGATGGATACTCTCCCTTCAGATGGGCACTGTGGGCCCAGGTGTGAGAGCGCTCTCCTACAGACATTGTCCAGATGCATATCGAGACCCTGGAGGCTGTCCACCGTGAGAGCAAGAGGCTGCCCCCTATCCAGAAGGTGAGTGGTGGCTGGTCAGGCTCTGGGCGGCAGGGGTCTGGGCTGGATCCTGAGTGGCTGCCCCTGTGCCTGAGCAGCCCAAATTGCTGCGGCCACGCCTGCTGCCCGGTGAGGAGTGTGTGCTGGATGGCCTGCGTGTCTATCTGCTGCCAGATGGGCGTGAGGAGGGCACTGGGGGCAGTGGGGGGGGGCCTACACTGCTCCCAGCTGAAGGTGCCGTCTTCCTCACCACGTACCGAGTCATCTTCACAGGGATGCCTACCGACCCCCTGGGTGAGCCTTCAAACTCTCCCCTGGCCCCATCTTCCTCTTTCTGCTAGATCTTTGGGGTGGGAGGGTCTTTTCCCTGAGTGTTCCTCCTCTTTTCTCAGGGGTGTTGGGCCCTAGACAGGTGGGAGGTGGCCCCTAGTCTACCCCTCCCCCTGCCCTAAGCCCCATAACTGTGGTCCCTGAGGTTCTGGGGCCCCTTTCCCATTCTCTGATCCTGTGGCCGGCCTGTTATAAGTTGGGGAGCAGGTAGTGGTCCGCTCCTTCCCCGTGGCTGCGCTGACCAAGGAGAAGCGGATCAGTGTCCAGACACCTGTGGACCAGCTCCTGCAGGATGGGTTACAGTTGCGCTCCTGCACTTTCCAGGTGGGCAGGGAGTGGGTTCTTAGTTTGGGGCCGTAGCCTCTGCTCTTGGGTTGCTGTCACCTGCACATTTGACATGCCAGCCTTTGAGTCCTTGTCATTTCCTTGGTGTCATTGTCTTGTTGTGCTGTGCAAGCCCAGACCTCCCACTTGGGTTCTTCGAGTGACGAGACATGGGGTCTGCCTCTGGTGTGGCTGCATTGAGAAGAGGCCCAAGCACTTGGAATGTTGTAGTTGAGGGAGGAGTTGGGGACCACCCAGACCTCCAGACCCCCGACAGTTGCTTTTTCTGACACAGCTGCTGAAAATGGCCTTTGATGAGGAGGTGGGGTCTGACAGCGCTGAGCTCTTCCGCAAGCAGCTGCACAAGCTGCGGTACCCACCAGACATCAGGGGCACCTTTGCATTCACTCTGGGCTCTGCCCACCCACCTGGCCGGCCACCCCGGGCTGCCAAGGATAAGGGTCCCTCTCTCAGGTATAGATCTGGGTCCCGGGGCCAGGGCAGCCAGCACCCAGCTGTGCTCTTGGCTCAGCCTTTTCAGATCCCTCTGCCCATATCTCATAACTACCCCTACCTTGTCCCCTCCCGTTACCTTGCCTGACTTTGTGTATCCCAGGACTCTGTCCCGGAATCTGGTGAAGAATGCCAAGAAAACCATTGGGCGACAATATGTTACTCGCAAGAAGTATAACCCTCCCAGCTGGGAGCACCGGGGCCAGCCGCCCCCTGAGGACCAGGAGGACGAGATCTCAGGTGGGGGGGGAGAGTCCCGAGAAGCCTCTGGGTGGATCCCCTGTGGAGAATAGACTATGGCTGGGTGGGATGAAGCTCTGAGTCCCAAGGATTAAGCTATGAGTTCTCCCTAGATTCTAACTCCTTCTACACACTGTTCTCTATATCAGGCAAACTGGAGGGGTAAGTACAAGGCTCCTTTATGGGGCTTTAATTCACACAAGTAAAAGAAGCCAATCACACACGATAGTGGCTGTCAAAGTGTCCCTGGGATTGTACGCCCAAGTTCCTATGTGCTTGCTCCGTGCAGTGTCGGAGGAGCTGGAGCCCAGCACACTGACCCCATCGTCAGCCCTGAAACCCTCAGACCGCATGACCATGAGCAGCCTAGTGGAGAGGGCTTGTTGCCGTGACTACCAGCGCCTTGGCCTGGGCACCCTGAGCAGCAGCCTCAGCCGGGCCAAGTCAGAACCCTTCCGCATCTCCCCAGTCAACCGCATGTATGCCATCTGTCGCAGGTGAGCCTGACCAGGACACTCCAGGGAGGGTACAGCCAGGGCTGAGCTCTTGGCTTGGTGTCAGCTTCTCATTTAACGTTTTGGCTGTTGGGTTGTACAGACCCTTGAGTCAGGAAGTCTCCCTGTGGAGGTGGTGGGGGCTTGGGCATCTTCTCAGTCTTCTGTGGCCCCGTCATAGCTCCTGATCAGTGTGAAGCGTTAGAGCCTGGGGCAAGGGTGAGCCTGCAGGTCCTGGTGGGCACCTGGCTGAGCTTAGCGACTTGGGTTCACTGCCTGTGAGTCTGGCCCCTCCCCTACCTAAGACATGTGCCCTGGGGTGGGGAGAGCCTCCCAGCTGCCCTCAGGCCGTTGCTCTCTTCTCATAGCTACCCAGGGCTACTGATAGTGCCCCAGAGCGTCCAGGACAATGCCCTACAGCGCGTATCCCGCTGCTACCGCCAGAACCGCTTCCCTGTGGTCTGTTGGCGCAGTGGGCGGTCCAAGGCTGTGTTACTGCGTTCAGGTGGCCTGCATGGCAAGGGTGTGGTCGGCCTCTTCAAGACCCAGAACACACCTTCTCCAGGTATCCTCCCTGCACCTTGTCCCCCCACCCCTCATCCTATCCTGCTCTGCCTTGTTCCAGCTCTGCTTCCTCTCCTAGGCCAGTCCCAGGCAGACTCAAGTAGCCTGGAACAGGAGAAGTACCTGCAAGCCGTGGTCAGTTCCATGCCCCGCTACGCTGATGCGTCAGGACGCAACACACTCAGTGGTTTCTCCTCAACCCACATGGGCAGTCATGGTGAGGGTGCTTGAGGGCAGGAGGCGGGGCAGGAAGGAATTTCATGGGCTGCGGTGGCATTTATGGTGGGCAGGCCAATGGGGGGCAGAGGAGGCCTTGGTCAGGGATGTTTGGGTGTGAGACAAGGAGATGGGCCTCCAGGCACTGTGGAATGGGACAGGAAGTCTGCGGGTAGGTGTCCTGAGGCTCTGCTTGCCCTGACCACCACCTCCCTACCTGTGCATCTCCCCCAACTGTGACTTCCTGTCAAAGGCTCTGGGGCCTCTGAGTTGTCATGTCCTATAGGCACACCTGACCACTTCCTTTAGCCTCACACCATCTCCAGCCTGCTCTTCCCCATAGCTTCTCTTATCCCCTGTCCTCATTTCTCCTGTCCTCATTTGTGCTGGTCTTGCTGTCCCTGTCCCCACTGGCTCGAGCACTTCACCGATGCCCTGCACACTGAGGTGGATCAGTGCCAGGCCAGCTGCTGGGCAGCCCCTGAGAGAAACTGTACTCTCCCTTACCATGTGTTGTTGTGGTCACATGAGATGTTTTCTGTTCTTACAAGGTGTGGGATGTCTCTTGTCCCCTTTTTGCAAAGGAGACACCAGGCCAGGGAGGGTGGAGTGTGTGCCTGGGGCTGTCTGCTGGCAGTGATTTCAAGGGCAGGGGGGCTGTGTCTTCATGGGTTGGCCCTGGGCTGAAGGTGTGTAGTGCCAACCATCCTGTTCTCTATGCCAACTGTTGTGGGAGCTGAGACCCAGCAGGTCCTGAAGGCCAGAGAGAGGGGACCAAGTCAAAACAGAGGGTGCCCCACCCAGTCTCCCCACAAGGCAACTGCTCTTGCCCTTCTCCCCCCACTTCCCTTGTCTGACCCTCTGACCTCTCCCAGTCTCTTCCCACCTCATCTGACCCTATGATTCCATTCTACCCCCAACCCTTGTGTCATATGGTCTCCCTGTGCGCCCCCCTCCTCTTGGCCCAGTGGGTGGTGGAGCTCCTTGAATATTGTCCTTGAACTCAACTCTAGCCACCGTCCAGCACACAGGCCACGTTTGTATCCCATGTAGGTCTTCTCTGTGTGGATGTCTCATCCCAGCACTGGGCCTGCCACCCCCACCCCATTCCTATCCTGTTACCTCTGTAGGTGGTATCCCTGGGGTTTTGTGGGGCGTGAGCCATCAACATACCAGGCATCACCTCCTAACCCCTCGGTCCCACCCCTTGAGCTGCTGAGCACAGCTCCTAGGAGGGGCAATGGAGAGTTTTAGGGGCTGGAAGCACCAGCCTTAGACAAAGCCATATCCCTTCTGTCCACTGTGCTCCCTGACTGCTCGGATTGACTGCACAGGTCTGTAGTCCAGTCTTTGTGGACTCCTGCTGAACACAGTACAGCCCCTCCTAGCACTCAGGCTCTGTGTCCTGTAAGTTGGCATTGGGGCTAAGAGGCTGGGAGTAGGGCCCTTCTGGTCACTTAGGGGGACGCCATCCTCAGCAGAGGCCAGACTTGACCCATACTCACTCTTGTGTGGAATACTTGCTCTCTAGTTCAAAAGAGG
This sequence comes from Arctocebus calabarensis, assembly GCA_963573935.1. Lineage (NCBI taxonomy): Eukaryota > Metazoa > Chordata > Mammalia > Primates > Lorisidae > Arctocebus > Arctocebus calabarensis. The sequence continues at coordinate 5,333 of CAUYON010101268.1, read as the reverse complement.
ACTTTCTAGACAGCAAATTATTACATGGTTATTTTATGGTTGCCCTGCCTTAGTGCCTGCAGGTAGGCCCCCCTCAAGCCTCTGTCAGCTTCAGGGCCTGTGCCTCCCACGTCTGTCTCCAGCCCTGGTGGTGCTGCTCTGACTGTCCAGCCATATTCAGTGGCTCAGTCTCCCCCAGTTGTGGTCTTAGACCTTCCAACCTCTTCACAAGACTGTCGTGAGCAGACTGGGCTGTCTCACTGAGCTGGGCGCCTTAGTGAGGCAGCTATTGGACACAGGTGTGGGATGCAGGCTAGCATTCTGTGGTAGCCATTTGCTGGATAGGGGAATGTTGACTCATACCCCTCTCTATGTTCTGTCCTTGAGAGAAGCAGGTGAGCCCAGGGCAGGGCAGTGTACCCAGAGACCCCTGTGAAACCCCAGGTACGCCTTGTGCTCACATGGCCTCCCTGTGCCTCCAGTTCAGGTCTCACTCAGGCCATACCAGTCTTAGCTCAGCACAGCCCTGTGAGGTCTGCCTGTGTTCTAGGCTAAGCCATTGTCCACTTTCCAGGCCCTAAACCTGCCTTCTCTCTTCTGGAAGCCTCTAGACCACCTCTTCTCTAGACCACATCTCTTGGGCCTTTCCTGTGGGCATGTGTACTGCAGAAGCTGCAGAATGTTAAGCAGTTCAGGGTCATTCTGTCAGGCCAGCCCTGGCCCTTGAACTGAGGGAGGAAAGTCTGGGGCAGCGGTTCTCAACCTGTGAGTTGCGACCCACAGGAACTGTATTAAAGGGCCACAGCTTTAGGAAGGTTGAGAACCACTTGTCTGGAGTGTGGATGCTCAGCATGGGCAGGGTAGAGGGACCTCTGAGACAGACTGTTCTGAGTTGGCCTGAGTGGGGAGAGAACCATGCACAGAAGTGTGAACTCTGGGCCTTTTGGCATGGAGTGCTCTGTTGCACAGTCACCTTTGGCAGAGACCTTTGCCTGCATCGGAATGATGGATCTTCCCACTCTCTGAGACCAGGGACTGGTCTCCAGGGCTCCAGGGGAGGCTTCACGGGAGGCTTCAGCCTGTAGGCACCCCCAAGCTGGGCGCTCCCCAGGCCTGAGCCACCTCTCTGCTGTGCCCTCAGCGCCCAGCCCCAGAGCCAGGGTCACCACGCTGTCCAACCCCATGGCGGCCTCGGCCTCCCGACGGACAGCGCCCCGAGGTACCGTACTGGGCCTTTGCAGGCTAGCACCCCCTTACCTGGCACTGATGGCCCCCAGTTGGACTGAGTCACCACAGCCACTAATGTTTCCCTCCACACCTGACACTAACGGCCCTACCCCTATCCCCTGGTACTTAACTGCCTCACACTGAGTCCTGCCTGGACACTAACACAGCCATACCCAGCATCTGTGTGCTGCGGTCCTCCTCCCTAAACACAGCCCTGCTGGGTCCTACCCTGGGAGCTCAACTCCCTCCCTGGAGGCCAGGCCCAGCCAGCCCCAGGTAAGTGGTCCCCCGGTCCTGCATGGTGCTTAACTGGTCTCTCCTCTGCAGGTAAGTGGGGCAGTGTCCGGGCCAGTGGGCGCAGCAGTGGGCTCGGTGCTGACGTGGGTTCCCGGCTGGCTGGCAGAGACCTGCTGACCTCCCCCCAGGCCAATGGGGCCCCCTCTGATCCAGGCTTTTTGCGGCCTCAGCGTGCAGCCCTCTATATCATTGGAGACAAAGCCCAGCTCAAGGTGATGGATAGGGGCATGGGGTTAGGTGGGGGCACGGGGCCAGGCATGTGTGCCTCACAGTGCTGGGCCGGCCTATTCCCAGGGTGTACGGCCAGACCCCCTGCAGCAGTGGGAGCTGGTGCCCATCGAGGTGTTTGAGGCGCGGCAGGTGAAAGCCAGCTTCAAGAAACTGCTGAAGGCCTGTGTGCCGGGCTGCCCTGCTGCTGAGCCCAGCCCAGCTTCCTTCCTGCGCTCACTGGAAGACTCAGAGTGGCTGACCCAGGTCTTGCACCACCCCAGCTGCTCAGCCCCCCTTGGTGTTGGGCCCCCACTGGGCTGGAGCTAAGTGGCCAGGGCTCTGGCAGTGTGGAGCACCAGGAGGCAACAGCTACTTTCCACCTGGGCTTGTGATGCCTGGAAGGTGGCTGGGTGGCCAGGCTTGGCAGGATGCCAGCAGTGAGCATGTATTGGGTTGCCTGCTGAGTCTGGGTGGGCTGATGGCCCACATAGGACATGACTCATGGGTCAGGTCCCACTGTAGGAAGAGGCTAGGCACTGAGGACACTGGCTTGGTGGGTGCTGGATGGGTTGGGGAGAGGACAAGGGGTATCTCTGGGCACCTCCTCAGTCCTGAAGGGCTTGGTGGGCCCTGAAGTTGGTGGGTTATGCCAGAGTCAGCTTTCCAAGAAAGACCACCCAGTTCTGTGTCCACCAGCAGGGCTGCAGATACTGCCAGCCTCACATGGGTGCTGTGGACATGTGAGTCTCTGGCTTGGTCAGTGATGGGATCAGAGGGCAATAGGTGCTAGAGGTGCTGAGGGCTGCCTATGCCTGCAGATTCACAAGCTGCTGCAGGTGTCAGTGCTGGTGGTGGAGCTCCTGGACTCAGGCTCCTCCGTGCTGGTGAGCCTGGAGGATGGCTGGGACATCACCACCCAGGTGTGTGCAGGCCGGGTTGAGGGCAGGCCAGGGACCTTGGGCTCCCTGCTGATCGGCTGGTGGTGTTGGCAGGTGGTGTCCTTAGTGCAGCTTCTCTCAGACCCCTTCTACCGCACACTGGACGGCTTTCGCCTTCTGGTGGAGAAGGAGTGGCTGTCCTTCGGACATCGCTTCAGCCACCGTGGGGCCCACACCCTGGCTGGGCAGAGCAGTGGTTTCACACCTGTCTTCATGCAGTTCCTGGACTGCGTCCACCAGGTGAGTAGGGGGCCATGTGTGGGTTGGGGCTGTGTGCTGACCCCTGAGCCCTGACCCATGTGGTACACAGGTCCACCTGCAGTTCCCCATGGAGTTTGAGTTCAGCCAGTTCTACCTCAAGTTCCTTGGCTACCACCATGTGTCCCGCCGTTTCCGGACCTTCCTGCTTGATTCTGACTATGAGCGCATTGAGCTGGGTATGTGGGGAGTAGGGGCCAAGGGCAGCTGTGAGGTCGGGAGGGGCCCAGGCTCAGCACTGCTCCTGTGCAGGGCTGCTGTATGAGGAGAAGGGGGAACGCAGGGGCCAGCTGCCATGCAAGTCTGTGTGGGAGTATGTGGACCGGCTGAGCAAGAGGACGCCAGTGTTCTACAACTACATGTATGCACCTGAGGACACAGAGGTGAGCCAGGGCTTGGTTGGGGCAGGTAATTCCTGCCTGCCTAGCTCAGGTCCTCAACACCAGGCCCACCCCCAGGTCCTGCGGCCCTACAGCAATGTGTCCAACTTGAAGGTGTGGGACTTCTACACTGAGGAGACGCTGGCTGAGGGCCCCCTCTACGACTGGGAATTGGCCCAGGGGCCTCCCGATCCCCCAGAGGAGGAACGGCCTGATGGAGGTGCTCCCCAGAGTAGGCGCCGCGTGGTGTGGCCCTGCTATGACAGCTGCCCCCGAGCCCAGCCCGATGCCATCTCACAGCTATTGGAGGTGCGTGCAGTTCCAGAACAAGGCCTGGCCTAGCACGTTCTTGCTCACACACAAGGGATGTGGGTGTGGATGGGTGTGTGTGTCTAGATTGTGGATGTAGGTAGGTGTGTAGGGGTATAAGTGTGTGTAGGTGTGTGTAGAATGTGTGTGTGTATAGAAGTTTGTGTGTATAGATTGTGGATGTATGTGTGTAGATCGTGTATGGATGTGGGTGTGTATGTGTAGATGTGTTTGTGGGTGATGTGTGTGGATGTGTATGGATGAGTGTTTGTGTGGGAATGTGGTGTGCACATCTAGGTGCATGCTCATGCATGTCAAGCCAGCTACCCCCGGTGTTGGGGTGGCCCTGCCCCCCCCCACCATATGAACTTCTTATTGGCCTTGGATAGCTGTGGTTGTCCTGTGACCCCATCCCACAACTTCCCAGCAGTTTGAGGGGATTATGGGTCATAGTTGTTTGAGTGAAGGTGACTCACAAACACAAAGAAAAGAGTCTCTTTTTATTTCAGGTAAGACTCATTATCTTGAAGTTGGCTTGGTCTGTTGCTAATGGAACTACTAAGCTTTCTTAAGACTCACACCAGCTTGGTTAGCTCTTTTCTGTACTTCTTTTTGCCTGTTCTGTATGTTTATATTTAAGTTCAGCTTCTTGTACGCAGTTGGGCTTTTTATCCAATGTGATGTTTTGTTTTGTCTTGAAGCAGAGTCTCACCTTGTCACCCATGGTAGAATAGTGTGGGGTCATAGCTCATAGCAACCTCAAACTCTTGAGCTCAAGCGATTCTCTTGCCTCAGCCTCCCCAGTAGCTGGCAGTACAGGTGCCTGCCACAACACCTGGCTATTTTTAGACAGGGTCTCATTCTGGCTGAGGCTGGTCTTGAACCTGTGAACTCAGACAGACCATCCGCCTTGGCCTCTCAGAGTGCTAGGATTACAGTAGTGAGCCACTGCACCTGGCCCCAGTCTGATGTTCATTAGAATTTTTAGTCCACTTTTATTCATTGTAATTATTGAGTTGGTTGGGTTAAGTCTAGTCTGTTTTCTGTTTGTACTATTTGGTTTTTGCTCCTTCCTTTTCTTTAAAAAAAAAATTGTTTTTTTTTTTTTGTATTCTATTTTAGCTTATTTGGCTTTTGAACTATACCTCTTTATTACTTTTTTAGTGGTCGCCAGGGATCACAATCATAATTTATCTTGAAATTACATTTCACCATTCATAGGAAGAGCAGCGTACTTCCAGTTAACCCCTTTCCTGTCTTCTGTGCTGCTATTGTGTCCCATTTTACTTTTACATACAATACAACACAAGCATGTGTCATTTTTGTTTTAAATAATCGACTTTGTTTTAAAGAAATTAAAAAACAAGGAAAAAGCTTTCATTTTTGCCATTTCCAATATCCTTCACTCTTTTAGTGTAGATCTGGCCTGGTATCATTTCTTTTCTGCCTGAATAATTTTCTTTTCTTTCTTTTTTTTTTTTTTTTTTCAGTCTTTGGCTGGGGCTGGGTTTTAACCCGCCACCTCCGGCATAAGGGGCCAGCACCCTACTCCTTTGAGCCACAGGCACTGCCCCAGCTGGAACAATTTTTAATACTTCTTTTTTTTTTTTTTTTGAGACAGAGCCTCAAGCTGTCACCCTGGATAGAGTGCTGTGGCATCACAGCTCACAGCAACCTCCAATTCCTGGGCTCAAGCGAGTCTCCTGCCTCTGCCTCCCAAGTAGCTGGGACTACA
>CAUYON010101265.1:0-16424 GCA_963573935.1 Arctocebus calabarensis | reverse complement strand
AGAGATTTTACTCTTTTTTTCCTGATTAGGTTAGCCAAAGGTTTATCTATTTTATTGACCTTTTCAAAAAACCAACTTTTTGATTTATTGATCTGTTCTATAATTCTTTTGTTTTCAATTTCATTTAATTCTGCTCTAATTATGTTTTTGTTTTTTTTTTTTTTTTTGTATAGAAAGAGTCTCACTTTATCGCCCTAGGTAGAGTGCCGTGGCGTCACACTGCTCACAGCAACCTCCAGCTCTTGGGCTTAAGCGATTCTCTTGCCTCAGCCTCCCTAGTAGCTGGGACTACAGGCGCCCGCCACAGCGCCGGGCTATTTTTTGTTTTTTTGCAGTTCGGCCGAGGCCGGGCTTGAACCTGCCACCTTCGGTATATGGGGCCGGCGCCCTGCTCGCTGAGCCACAGGAGCCGCCCAACACCTGGCTAGTTTTTTTGTTTTTTGCAGTTTGGCTGAGGTTGGGTTTGAACCTGCCACCTTCAGTATATGGGGCCGGCACCCTACTCGCTGAGCCACAGGTGCCGCCCTCAGTAAATGTTTAATTGATTAATTACAACTTTCTTTTTTTTTTGAGATAGAGTCTCACTATGTCACCCTCGATAAAGCACTGTGGCATCACAGCTCACAGCAAATTCAAACTCTTCAGCTCAAGCAATTCTCTTGGCTAAGCCTCCCAAGTAGCTGGGACTGCAGGCACCTGCCACGATGCCCAGCTATTTTTTGGTTGCAGTTGTCATTGTTGTTTAGCAGGCCCGAGCCAGGTTCGAACCCGCCAGCCTTAGTGTATGTGGCCCGCACCATAACCATTGTGCTATGAGCACCAAGCTGAATTACAACTTTCTATTGTTATCAAGTTTATCCTGGCATGGCTTGGGGTCACCATAACATGAGGAACTGTATTAAAGGGTTGCAGCATTAGGAAGGTTGAGAACCATTGACTTAAGCCCAAGAGTTTGAGGTTGTTGTGAGCTATGACACCACAGCACTCAACCCAGGGCGACAGCTTGAGACTCTGTTTCAAAAAAAAAAAGAAGGATATGTCCTTGGGGAATTGAAGGGTTGTCCCTTCAGAAAACTGATCAGTGTTTATCCATTCAGAAGATAAACGATGTGTGAAGAGCTCTCTCTGTGACTGGCATTCTGCTGGGCACTGGGAATAAAGTAGTTCCATGGGCACAGTCCCTTATCCTCAACTGCCTGGCTGGGGCAAAGAGTCAATTAGATAAGCCACTATGCAGAAGAATGGAGACTGGCCTGGTATGGGAATTACAATGAGCTGGCAATGCATAAAATGGGGTACCTAAGATATTCTGGGGGCCAGCAGCACTTCCTGGAGGGAACACTCAGAATACATGCTCTTTTTTTTTTTTTTTTTTTGCAGTTTTTTGGCTGGGCTGGGCTTGAACCTTCCCCCCATGCCCCACCGTATATGGGTTCAGCACCCTTACTCCTTGAGCCACAGGCGCCACCCCTCATTTTTCTTTCTTTCTTTTTTTTTTTTTGAGTTTATGTCTGGGGCTGGGTTTGAACCCACCACCTCTGGCATATGGGGCCTGCGCCTAGTCCTTTGGGCCACAGGTGCTGGCCTACATGCTCTTTTCTTTCTTTCTTTCTTTTTTTTTTGAGACAGAGTCTCAAGCTGTTACCCTGGGTAGAGTGCGGTGACATCACATCTCACAGCAACCTCCAATTCCTGGGCTCAAGCGAGTCTCCTGCCTCCGCTTCCCAAGTAGCTGGGACTACAGGCGCCAGCCACCACGCCCGGCTATTTTTTGGTTGCAGCCGTCATTGTTGTTTGGCGGGCCCAGGCTGGATTCGAACCCGCCAGCTCAGGTGTAAGTGGCTGGCGCCTTAGCCGCTTGAGCCACAGGTGCCGAGCTGACATACTCTTTTTTTTTTTTTTTTTTTTTGTAAGGACAGAGTCTCACTTTATTGCCCTCAGTAGAGTGCTGTGGCGTCACACAACTCACAGCAACCTCCATCTCCTGGGCTTAGGTGATTCTCTTGCCTCAGCTTCCCAAGTAGCTGGGACTACAGGTGCCGGCCACAATGCCTGGCTATTTTTCTGTTTTTGCAGTTCGGCCGAGGCCGGGTTTGAACCCGCCACCTTCGGTATATGGGGCCAGCACCCTACTCGATGAGCCACAGGCACTGCCCTGACATGCTCTTTTCAAAAGAAAATAATTCTTTTTTTTTTTTCAGAGAGAGAGTCTCACCTTGTTGCCCTTGGTAGGGTGCTGTAACATCACAGCTCACAGCAACCTTCAGCTCTTGGGCTTAGGCGATTCTCTTGTCTCAGCCTGCCTAGTAGCTGGGACTACAGGCACCCACTACAGTGCTCGGCTATTTTTTTTTGCAGTTTGGCCTGGGCCGGGTTTGAACCTGCCACCCTCGGTATATGGGGCCAGGCGCCCTACTCACTGAGCCACAGGCACCGCCCAGCATATAAATTTTTTTTTTTTTTGCAGTTTTTGGCCAGGGCTGGGTTTTAAACCCACCACCTCCGGCATATGGTGCCTGCGCCCTACTCCTTTGAGCCACAGGCGCTGCCCTTCTTTTTTTTGAGACAGAGCCCACGGTGCTACAGGAGTCAAGCCCCAGTATTAAATTTTTTTTCTTGGAGACGGAGCCTCAAGCCTCCATCACAGCTTACAGCAACCTCCAACTTTTGGGCTCAAGCGATTCTCCTGCCTCTGCCTCCCAAGTAGCTGGGACTTCAGGCACCCACCACAACACACAGGCTATTTTTGGGTTGCAGTTGTCATTGTGTCTTGGTGGGCCCGGGCTGGATTTGAACCCACCAGCTCAGGTGTATGTGGCTGGCACCTTAGCCGCTTGAGTTACAGGTGCCCAGCGAAGCCCCAATATTAAAATTTACTCTCTTGGCTTGGTGCCTGTAGTCCCAGCTATTTGGGAGGTGGAGGCAAGAGACTCGCTTGAGCACAGGAATTGGAGGTTGCTGTGAGCTGTGATCCCACGGCTTTCTATCCAGGTGACAGCTTGAGGCTCTGTCTCAAAAAAAAAAAAAATTTACTCTCGTGTATGTTACTAAATTTTTGGTGCCTGTTATCACCATTTTGGATTCAACGCTAATAAAAAATATAGAATTTGCCCAGATTTTCTTTTCCCTTTTTTTTTAAGGGGGTTGTGGGGTTTGCGCCCAGCACAAACCCCTTTTTTTTTTCTTTTTCGTTTAGCAGGCCCAGGCTGGGTTTGAATCCACCATTTCCGCATCATGTGGCTGGCACCATAACTGCTGAGCACTGGTGCCCTTACTAATTTTCTTTTTCTTTCTTTCTTTTTTGAGACAACTTTTCACTTTGTGGCCCTCTGTAGAGTTTTGTTGCATCACAGCTCACAGCAACCTGATACTCTTGGGCTGAAGCGATTCTCTTGTCTCACCTTCCCAAGTAGCTGGGACTACAGATGACTGCCACAATACCTGGCTTTTTTTTTTTTTTTAAATTAAATCATAGCTGTGTACATTAACGCAATCGTGGGGTACAATGTGCTGGTTTTATATACAATTTGAAATATTTTCATCTAACTGGTTACATAGCCTTCACGGTATTTTCTTAGTTACTGTGTTAAGACATTTATATTCTACATTTAGTGAATTTCACATGTACCCTTGTAAGATGCACCATAGGTGTGGTCTAACAAATTACACTCCCTCCACCCATTCTCCCTCCCTCCTACCCACCACCCCGACTATTTTTTTGTTGCAGTTGTCCTTGTTGTTTTAGCTGGGCTGGGCTAGGTTTGAACCACCACACCTGGTGTATGTGGCTGGTGCCCTGCAGACTGAGCTAGGGAGCCACCAACTGGCCTTTTTTGTTTATTTTTTCTAGAGGCAAGGTCTCGCTATGGCTGGGGTTTGGTCTGGAACTCCTGAGCTCAGGGCAGTCCACCTACCTGCCTCAGCTTTCCAGAGTGCTAGGATTACAGGTGTGAGCCACTGTGCCCGGCCACACAAATTTTCATAATGAATTATTTAAGACAATATGCCAGAATCAACCCAAATGCCCATCAGTACACGAGTGGATTAATAAAACATGGTATCTGTATACCATGGAGTTCTACTCAGCCATAATAAATATGGTGCGTGGCGGTGCCAGTAGCTCAGTGGGTAGGGTACTGACCACAGACACCAAGGCAGGCGGTTCAAACCCGGGCCTGCTGAACAACAATGACAACTGCAACAAGAAAATAGCCAGGGGCAGCGCCTTTGGCTCAGTGAGTAGGGCTCTGGTCCTATATACCTAGAGTGGCGGGTTCAAACCCAGCCCTGGCCCAACTGAAACAAAAAATAGCTGGCTGTTATCGCGAGTGCCTGTAGTCCCAGCTACACGGGAGGCTGAGGCAGGAGAATTGCCTAAGCCCAGGAGTTGGAGGTTGTTATGAGCTGTGACGCCATACTCTCTATAAAAAAAAAAAAAAAGAAAGAAAATAAAATAGCCAGGCGTTGTGGCAGGTGCCTGTAGTCCCAGATACTTGGGAGGCTGAGGCAAGGGAATCACTTAAGCCCAAGAGTTAGAGATTGCTGTGAGCTGTGGTGCCATGGGTAACAAAGTGAGACTATCTCAAAAAAATAAATAGATAAAATAAAGAAATGTGCGTGGTGGGGCACAAGTCTTGGCCAATGAGTTCCAATTTAACAGTGAGTACACATGGTATTTGTTTTTCTATTCTTGCAATACTTCACTTGAAAGAATGGTTTCCAGTTCCATTCAAGTTGTTACAGTTTTTTTTTTTTTTTGCAGTTTTTGGCCAAGCTGGGTTTGAACCCGACACCTCCGACATATGGGGCTGGCACCCTACTCTTTTGAGCCACAGGCACTGCCCCACATTCAAGTTGTTACAAAAGGTATCCTGTTCAACTTTTTTGTTGTTGTTGAGGCAAAGTCTCACTATGTCGCCCTGGGTAGAGTATTGTGGTATCAAAGCTCACAGCAACCTCAAATTCTTGGGCTTAAGCGATTCTCTTGCCTCAGCCTCCCAAGTAGCTGGGAATACAGGCATTCACCACAACGCCCGGCTATTTTTTGTTGTTGTAGTTGTCATTGTTATTTTAGCAGGCCTAGGCCTGGTTGAACCCCCCAGCCCTGGTATATGTGGCTGGCACCTTGCCCACTGAGCTATGGGCACTGCCCATAGTGGTAGTTTTTGAGTTATCTTCTAGGTCCTGCATTCCAGTGGATTGGACTGAGTCACTCAGGCCAAGAAACTGACTTAACTGGTCTTGGTGTTTGTGGCTGGCGCCCTATCCACTGGGCAGCAGGCCCTGAGCCTGGACATTGTCTTTTTTTTTTTGCAGTTTTTGGCCGGGGCTGGGTTTGAACCCACCACCTCCAGTATATGAGGCTGGTGCCCTACTCCTTTGAGCCACAGGCACCACCCATGGACATTGTCTTATAAAAGGCAAATGATGTATACAGTCCAAAATGGATGTTATCAGTAAATACACAGTATTAGTACTTACTGTTACTAGATGATGAGACTGAAGAAACTGGGTCCAAACTAGCCCTTTTCCAGACTCATTTGCTTATTCTTGATTTCTTCACTGCTGGGGTATCAGGTTCCCTAGCCCCTTAGTTTAGCATGGGTTTGCCCCTCATTTCTTCTTACCTCTTTATTAGTTCCTTTAATTTTTTTTTTTTTTTTTTTTTTTTGCGGTTTTTGGCAAGGGCTGGGCCTGAACCCACCACCATATGGGGTCGGTGCCCTACTCCTTTGAGCCACAGGTACCGCCCTATTAGTTCCTTTTAAATACTGTGACAATGTCAGTAATAACGTATCAGTTTTGAGGCAGGTCCCCTAGCTCAGTGGGTAGGGCACCTACCACATACTGGGCCCAGGTTGGCAGGTTTAGGCTCAAACCTAGCCTGGGCCAGCTAAAACAACAATGACAACTGCAACAAAAAAAACAAAAAAAAAAGTAGCGGGGCAGTGTGGCAGTTGCCTGTAGTCCTAGCTACTTGGGAGGCTGAGGCAAGAGAATCGCTTAAGCCCAAGAATTTGAGGTTGCTGTAAGCTTTGATACCATAACTCTCTACCCAGGGCGACATAGTGAGACTTTACCTCAACAACAACAAAAATGGTGAACAGGATACCTTTTGTAACAACTTGAATGTGGAGCTGTGCCTGTGGCTTAAAGGAGTAGGGCACCAGGGCGCCGGCCCCATATGTCGGAGGTGGCAGGTTCAAACCCAGCTTGGCCGAAAACTGCACCCCCCTCCCAAACTGTAACAACTTGAATGGAACTGGAGACTCTGTTTTCAAGTGAAGTATTGCAAGAATAGAAAAACAAATACCACGTGTACTCAGTGTTAAATTAGAACGCATTGGCCAAGACTTGTGAGTCCGTATTTTAGCAAAAATCAATGGAAAGAGAGGACTGGGAAAGGGTGAAGGGAGAGGTAAATTCACACCTGGTAGGTACAAGGCACGCTGAGTGATGGGCACAATCATAACTTTAACTCACACAGTACAAAAGCAACTCATGTATCGTGTATCGAGGGTGTTGGGTTCAAACCCAGCCCCGGCCAAAAAACTGCAACCTCCCCCCCCCAAAAAAAACCAGTATGCCAGGATTTCATGATGGTCTGTGACTTTCAGAAGCTCAGTCATTGTAGATCTGGTTCCAGCAGATGGAAATAGGGAATATTCCTGAGGCAAACGCACCCCGCCATCATATCAATAAAAGAAATTGATTCAGCAAACCGAGTTGAGGAATTTAAGCAACTTAACGAGTGTGGGAGAGAGAAGATACATTCAACATGAATTAAGTGTCAACTAAGCGTAGAGAACTGTTAGAAGCCTGGTCGGTTCAGCCAAGGTGAATAGGAGGCAGCCTTCACCCCCGCAGGAGTTCAGGAAAGATAAAGTGGTGAGAACTCCAGTGGAGGAGCAGGACTCTAGGCAAGACTCGGGGCCGGAAAGCTCAAATTCTGAGAGCCATTACACGTCTTGCCTTGAAAGTCGCGAATTTTCCTTTATCCCCAAAGCATTCACGCTGAATTCCTCAAAACAGAAACAAAAACAAAACCACAACAAAGTGTTCCTGATGCCATTCCTTTTCAAACGCAGGCATGTTTCTAAACTTTCCCCACAGGATAATAAAGAGCATCTGATACCTAGACATCGCTCCCAAGAACTGTAATACAAGATCCAGTAATCTGCATAAGCAGCGTTGTGGACACAGCCACCTTCCCTTCTCAGAACCCGGCTTTACACGCCAATCCTGATCCGAGCCGTGGCTGCACAGCCTGCTGGGACTTGTAGTCCGCTCCCGAGTCCCTTTTAGAGTCCGCGCAGACTCACGAGGTCTCTGTCCGCCCTTCGGTCCTGCAGAGAAACCCAGCACGAGATTCAACGCTCCCTACCCCCATCCCGCTCCATCCCCTCAGGGGCCAACCTCCTCCGGTCACGTGGAACTCTTGCGTGTGACGATTGGGCATAAGGCTCAGAGGCGGGGCGCAAGACCCTGGGAGGTTCCGTGCTCCTAGTCCGGCCGCTTGTTTGGCTGCTGCCGTCACCTCATGGCGACGCGGGTAGAGGAGGCAGCGCGGGGAAGAGGCGGCGGCGGCGCTGAGGAGGCGATTGAGGCCGGACGGGGCGGACGGCGACGCAGCCCGCGGCAGAAGGTCAGTCAGGGGGACGCCCTTGTTGCCGGGCCGGGAGGATGCTCCGGCTACCGTTTTTGGGGTCCACCTCTTCACTCTCTCAGGTTACCTTTAGCCGTGGGACGAACATCCGGCCCTTTTCCTCTCCGGGGGTGACGACAGTGGGAGCAGGTGGGGGAGTGGGACCCGAATGGATTGGGTGGGCAGGGGTGGCTGTTGGAGCTTGAGGGCTTGCTGCGGGGGGTATGGGAGGGAGAGCTGGGTGCGCACCCGGTTCGTAGGGGGAAGGGGCGCGAGGCAGGGGCGCGCCAGGTGTGACAGCCACGTGCGGTCGGCACCACGGGGCCCCAGGCACCAGGTGTCTTCTCTCCCCGTCCCCGCTGTCACTGTATTCCCCGCGCTGGGCGATGCCATCCAGGGGCTCTCTAGGGTCACTGGCTCGCCCTTCTTGCGTCGGGTAGGTGCGCAGGGCGAGCTGCGGGGTGCTCCTGGGCTGCTCTGGCTAGGCTGTTGCGCAGTAAGATAACCGCGCGGGAGCCGGGGCTGTGCTGCGCCCCTCTTCCCCCGCCCCCCTGCGCTCCCCACCACTGCGAGGGCGGGCGGTGGGTGAGTGCTGCGGGGCCGCGGAGTAGGGTGGTCGCTCGGCCCGTGGAACCCAGGTCCCGGGGCTCATCACTGAGCGTCACCGGCCTGGCTGCACGTGGGGCAAGGGATGGATGGAGAGGCGATGCTAGAAGACCTCGGTCCGCAGAGTTGGAAGCAGTATCTCATGATAGCTGGTCTTCCCAGTTCGCTCTCTCCCTGCCCTTTCTTATTTATTTATTTATTTATTCATTTATTTTAATTTGATGAGCAGAAACTTAAGCGCCTCCCCGACTCTGGCCTTAGGTCTTTCTTAATCTAGGAGACAAGCTGGACCGTTCCCTTTGCCTTACTTGACTCACGTGATGGAGTTTACATTGTCTCTCTGGATAGAGAAAAATCGAGACCTCTTTTAGAATAGAGAGAATTCCACTTGTTTTGGAGCTCAGTGGGTGGAGTTTGAAAAAGATTGCACAAGGAATGGGGTGCTGGGTTTTCGGGGCCCTGGAATGGAGAACCGTAGGGAAAGAAGCTGGGAAGGTGGAAAAACCCTGTCTCTTTTTCCTTGCAGGTGAACACATTGAAACATTCAACTTGTTGGATGCCCTACTTGATCACTCATGGCTATTTAATATTACCTAATTATGCATGTGAATACTCTCAAAAGTCACTCTTGTATGAAATTATGAAATAATATCTTTCTAATGCGATTCATGAACTTCAAAAGGGAGAACAAAGGTCTGGTTTACATCTGAGCAAAGTCTTAAGAATCCGCTTTTTGGGGCCTGTTCCTAAGGTTGGGTATTTTAATGTCTCTGCATGAGGGTGTTACTACTTCTCAATTACCTCTTTCTTTCTCTCTCTTTGTACTCTAAAAAAAAGATCCAGTGCTTGTAGGACTGAAAAAGAAGCTGTGGACCAATGTACTGTAGAGATTCAACACTGTCACTTTGGACACTTTACTTATTCCCTGGGGGTGGGGAGCCAATCTCAGGGTTTGATTTCAGAGGTTCCCCAGGGGAGAACTCAATAAAAAGCCACTGCAATTGAGGACATAAGTTCCTTTTTATGCCACTGGGATAAGGACAAAAAGTCATTGAATTAGGAACTGAGGTTTAATCAACTAACATTTTAAACGACCAAGATAAGAAGTAATGACCCTTTGAGGTGCAGAGCTCTGGTTAACAGCTGGATATGAATATTTATGTGTATCTTTACTGTTTCCTTTTTCTTTACTTACCTCATTTGCCTTTGCCTTTTATTGAGACAGGGTCTCACACTGTTGCCACGGCGGAGGTACAGTGGTGTCATCAGAGTTTACTGCAGTCTCAAACCTTTGGATTCAAGCAATGCTTGTGTCACAGCCTACCTGGAAGCTGGGATCACAGGAACATACCATCATGCCCAGCTAATTTTTTTTATTTTTTGAAAGTACAGGGTCCTGAGTGGCACCTGTGGCTCAGTGAGTAGGGCACTGTCCCCATATACTGAGGGTGGTGGGTTTGAACCCAGCCCCGGCCAGACTGCAACAAAAAAAAAGCTGGATGGGCTCAGTGCTGCGGCTCAACGGGCTAAGGCATCAGCCACGTACACCTGAGCTGGTGGGTTTGAATCCAGCCTGGGCCCACCAAACAACAATGACGGCTGCAACCAAAAAATGACCGGGTGCCTGTAGTCCCAGCTACTTGGGAGGCAGAGGCAGGAGACTCGCTTGAGCCCAGGAATTGGAGGTTGCTGTGAGCCACGGCACTCTATCCAGGGTGACAGCTTGAGGCTCTGTCTCAAAAAAAAAAAAAAAAAAAAAGCCGGATACTGTGGCCAGCATCTGTAGTCCCAAATACTCGGGAGGCTGAGGCAAGAGAATCACTTAAGCCCAAGAGCTGGAGGTTGCTGTGCTGTGAGCTGTGATGCCACAGCATTCTACCCAGGGTAACAAAGTGAGACTGTCTCACGAAAAAGAAAAGAAAGTACAGGGTCCTGCTTTGTTGCCCAGGCTGGTCCCAAACTCTTGGCCTCAAATGATCCTCCTGCCTTGGTCCTCCTAAATTGCTAGGGTTATAGGTGCCAGCCACCAGGCCTGACCATTCCTTTCTTTTTGGTTATGCTTTTCTGGGCATATTTTTCCTTTGTTTTCCAACTGACCATAACATGGAATTTAAATACATGGTTAAATATTAGTTCTTAAATTTTCTTTCTTTCTTTTTTTTTTTTTTAAAGACAGAGTCTCACTATGTCACCCTCAGTATAGTGCTGTGGCATTACAGGTCACAGCAACCTCAAACTCTTAGGCATAAGCAATTCTCTTTCCTCAGCCTCCCGAGTAGCTGGGACCACAGGCGCCCACCACAACGCCCAGCCATTTTTTGGTTGCAGTTGTTGTTGTTGTTTAGCAGGCCTGGGCCAGGTTCCAACCCACCAGCCTAGGTGTATGTGGCTGGTACCCTAACCACTGAACTATGGGTGTCGAGCCTAGTTCTTGACTTTTCATTTAAGAAATTGAGTGAATATCTTGCATCTGCAAAAGTCATTTTTAAGCCTTACCTGGTGGCATGTGTGTATAGTCTCAGTTACTTGAGAGGCTGGGGCAGAAGGATCCTTTGAGCCCAGGAATTTGAGGCCAGCCTGGGCAACATAAAGGCACGCTATCTCTTAAAACAAAAATTAAAATGATTTTTTTTTTTTTTTGTAGAGACAGAGTTTCACTTTATCGCCCACAGTAGACTGCCCTGGTGTCACACAGCTCACAGCAACCTCCAACTCCTGGGCTTAAGCGATTCTCTTGCCTCAGCCTCCTGAGTGGCTGGGATTATAGGTGTCCGCCACAATGCTGGGCTATTTTTTTGTTGCAGTTTGGCCAGGGCCAGGTTTGAACCTGCCACCCTCAGTATATGGGGCCAGCACCCTGCCCACTGAGCCACAGGTGCCGCCCAATTAAAATCATGTTTAAGTTACTTACTATGACTCTTAACTTTTTAAATTTCTCTGGGTCACTGACTTAAATTATTCCTTAATTCTAACTTGTCCTCTACGCGTTTTTTGGAGGGCAGCAGAAATGACTTTTAATGAATTTAGTGTTTTGAAAGTATAGAAGGAATTTTAAGAATAAAGTTATATTATGGGACTTGAAGTGAGCAACAATTGGAGATGGGCATTATTGGTTCCTCGTTGGTTGGTTTTTTTTTTTTTTTTTTTTTCCCAGACAGTCTCAAGCTGTTGCCCTGGGTCAGTGTCTCAACCTTCCTAATACTGCTACCCTTTTACCCTTTAATACAGTTCCTCATGTTATGGTGACCCCCAACCATAAAATTATTTTCGTTGCTACTTCATTACTGTAATTTTGCTACTATTATGAATCGTAATGTAAATATTTTATATGCAGGATGTATTTTCTTTTCTTTTTTTTTTTTTTTAGAAGACAGAGTCTCACTTTGTCGCCCTTGGTAGAGTGCTGTGGCATCACAGCTCATGGCAACCTCCAACTCTCGAGCTTAGGCGATTCTCTCGCCTCAGCCTCCCGAGTGGCTGGGACTACAGGCGCCTGCCACAACGCCAGCTATTTTTTTTATTTTTTATTTTTTGCAGTTTGGGCGGGGCTGGGTTTGAACTGACCACCCTCAGTATATGGGGCTGGCGCCCTACTCTCTGAGCCACAGGTGCCGCCCTGCAAGATGTATTTTCACTGGTCGTGACCCACGGGTTGAGAACTGCTGCCCTAGGTAGTGTGCTGTGGTGTCATAGCTCACTGCAACCTCTGACTCTTGGGCTCAAGCGATCCACTTGCCTCAGTTTTTCTGTTTTTAGTAGAGATAGGGTCTTGCTTTTACTCAGCCTATTTGAACTTGTGAGCTCAAGCAGTCCACCAGCCTTTGCCTCCCAGAGTGCTAGGATTACAGGGGTGAGCCACCATGCCCAGCCTTGGTGCCTGGTTATTTTGACCTGCTCAGTTAGTTGTGGCATCATTTTATAATTACATCTATTTATATGGTCTCTTGAAGTAGTTTTTTCTTCTAAAGCTAATATTATAGTACATTTTTAGGGGTCTCTTTATTTATTATTTTGAGACAGAGTCTCACTATGTCACCCTCAGTAGAGTGCTGTGGCATCCCAGCTCACAGCAACCTCAAATTCTTGGGCTTAAGTGATTCTCTTGCCTCAGCCTCCCAACTAGCTGGGACTACAGGCGCTTGCCACAATGCCCCGCTACTTTTTTTTTTGTTTTTTTTGGTTGCAGTTGTCACTTTTTTTAGCTGGCCCAGGCTTGGTTTGAACCTAAAACTGCCAGCCTGGGCCCAGTATGTGGTAGGTGCCCTACCCACGGAGCTAGGGGACCTGCCTCAAAACTGATAAATTATTATTGAGAACAGCTGTAAGCAATGAAAGTATTTGTATTAGGGTTCACTCTGGTGCTGTGCATTCTAGGGATTTGACATATGTGTAATGATACATATCTGTGGTATCATGCAGAGTAGTTTCTTTCTTTTTCTTTTTTTTTTTTTGAGAAAGAAGCTCAAGTTATCATGCTGGATAGAGCCGTGGCATCACAGCTCACAGCAACCTCCAAATCCTGGGCTCAAGTGAGTCTCTTGCCTCCGCCTCCCAAGTAGCTGGGACTACAGGCGCCCACCACAGCGCCTGGCCATTTTTTGGTTGCCGCCTTAATTGTTATTTGGCGGGCCTGGGCTGGAATCGAACCCGCCAGCTCAGGTGTACGTGGCTGACGCATTAGCTTGTTGAGGCACAGGTGCCGAGCCAACTCTTTTTTTTTTTTTTTGAGAGAAAGTCTCCCTTTTGCCCTTGGTAGAGTGCCATGTGTCATAGCTCATAGCAACGTCAAACTCTTGGGTGCAAGCAATTCTCTTGCCTTAGCCTTCAAAGTAGCTGGGACTGCAGGTGCTGCCACATGTCTAGCTATTTTTAGAGATGGGGTCTTGCTCTTACTCAGGCTGGTCTTGAACCTTGGAGTGCAGGCAATCCACCTGCCTCAGCCTCCCAAAGTGCTGGGATTACAAACGTGAGCTAGGGCACCTGGCCCCATACAGGATAGTTTCACTGCCATATAAATTACTTGTGTTCTACCTGTTTACTCCTCCTTCCCTTCCCCCATACTGCTGGCAGCCAGTGATGTTTTTACTGTCTCCATAGTTTTTGCCTTTTCCAGAGTGCCTAAGGTTTTTTAAAACTACATTTTTGTTTGAGAACGTTAAAATTATTTATTTACGATTGAACTTATATTTAAGTTCATAAACCATTTGAAAGAATTAAAAATATATGATGCTTTGGCTCCAATTGACAACATCTTGTATTTACATAATACCCTATAGTTTTTATGCCATATTTGTGCATAAATTAACTCTTTTAGCATCCCTCAGACTATGGAGAAGGCTGGACAGCTGTTGTTGCCCTTATTTACCAATGACAAACTGCTCAACAAGATTTAAGTGCTTTGCCCAAGGGGTGAAGCAGAATCTGGAACCCAATACCCTTTGATCTGTACTCTTGTAATAAGTAGTGTACTAGTGGGTGTGAATAGTATGGATTTCAGAGTCAAGACTCTTGGCACTTTGCCACTTAATATGTGTGCAACCTGGGACAAGTTTCTCAATCTTTGTCAGCCTCAGTTGCATCATCTGTAAATTGGGGATGATGCTAATACCTACAACATAAGATTATTGTGAAGAACGAAGAGTTGATGTGACACATTTGGCTCAATATGCAGCATATAGAATTTTATGTGGTTTGGAGTGGGGAAGATATGAAAGATTCATTTCTTTTGCATTTATGGTGCTATTATAATTATTTTATTTTTGTAAATCTATCTTCAGCCTGCATATTCTTCCTTCTTTCTGAATCTCTGTAATAGACATAATGAAAAGAAATCGGGTCGGGGTTGGGTAAGACTATGGGGGTAAGAAGAAACCATTTCATTAATCTTGTTTTTCTAGGCATTTGCCAATTTGATGAATTACTTTTCTGGCACTGGGTTAAGTAATAAACAAAATGATCTTCTATTTACAACATTGCTTTCCTTTTTTTTTTTTTTTTTTGAGACAGAAAATGAATTCACAGTCTCAAGCTGTCTCTCTGGGTAGAGGGCCATGGTATCAAAGCTCACAGCAACCTCAAACTCTTGGGCTTAAGTGATTCTCTTCCCTCAGCCTCCCAAGTAGCTGGGACTACAGGCGCCCACTACAATGCCTGGCTATTTTTTGCTGTTGAAATTGTCATTGTTGTTTTAGCCGGCCTGGGCTGGGTTCAAACCCTCCAGCCTCGGTGTGTTGCCCCCTACAACTTTGCTTTCTTTCTTTTTTTTTTTTTGTAGAGACAGAGTCTCACTTTATCGCCCTCCGTAGAGTGCTGTGGCGTCACACAGCTCACAGCAACCTCCAATTCCTGGGCTTAGGCAATTCTCTTGCCTCAGCCTCCCAAGTTGCTGGGACGACAGGTGCCCACCACAACGCCTGGCTTTTTTTCTGTTTTATAGTGGCCGAGGCCAGGTTTGAACCCACCACCTTTGGTATATGGGGCCTGCACCCTACTCGATGAGCTACAGGCGCCGCCCAACATTGCTTTCTAATTGTAATTTTTGTTTGTTTGTTTGTTTTAGTTTTTGGCCGGGGCCAGGTTTGAACCTGCCACCTCTGGTATGTGGGGACAGCACCTTACTCCTTTGAGCTACAGGAGCCAACCTGTTTGTTTGATTTTGGAGACAGAATCTCATTATGCTGCCCTCGGTAGAGTGCCCTGGTGACACAGCTCACAGCAACCTCAAAATCTTAGGCTTAAACAGTTCTCTTGCCTCAGCCTCCCAAGTAGCTGGGACTACAGGTGCTTGCTACAACACCTGGCTATTTTTTTTTGTTACACTTGTCATTGTTGTTTAGCTGGCCTGGGCTGGGTTTGAACCCACTAGCCACCTTGCGTGTGGCTGGCACCGTAACCACTGTGCTTTGGGTGCTGAGCCTGCCTTCTAATTGTATTGCCAAGCTTTGGTAAATTTCATTTAAAAGAAAATGGGAATCGGCTCAGCTCAAGCAGCTAAGGCGCCAGCCACGTACACCTGAGCTGTAGAGAGTTCGAATCCAGCCTGGGCCTGCCAAACAATGATGACGGCTGCAACCAAAAAATGGCCGGGCGTTGTGATGGGCGCCTGTAGTCTCAACTACTTGGGAGGCTGAGGCAAGAGACTTGCTTGAGCCCAGGAATTGGAGGTTGCTGTGAGCTGTGATGCCACGGCACTCTATTCAGGGCGACAGCTTGAGGCTCTGTCTCAAAAAAAAAAAAAGAGGAATCATGTCCCAGGGATGTGGCTTATTCCTGTAATCTTAGCACTTTGGGAGGCTGAGATGGGAGCATCACATCACTTAATTTTAATAATTTTAATTTTTTTGCAGTTTTTGGCCAGGGCCTGGTTTGAACCTGCCACTTCCGGTATATGGGGCTGGTGCTCCACTCCTTGAGCTACAGGCGCCATCCAGGAGTATCACTTTAGATTGGGAGTTGGAAACCAGCCTGACCAAGAGCGAGACCCTGTCTCTACTAAAAATAGAAAATCTAGCCAGGTGCTGTGGAGGTCACTTGTAGTCTCAGCTACTTGGTAGGCTGAGGCAGGGGGATCACCTGAGCCCAAGAGTTTGCAGTTACCTTGAGCTATTATGATGTCACTACACTCTAGCCAGGGTAACAGACTGAGACCTTGTCTTTCTCTCACACACACATACACACAAAGCCACACGCAAAATCACAACAGGATACACCATAATGAAAACACACCAGATACAGCATATTCCTCCAGTTATACCACATTTTCATAATATGCCATATTTATAATATTACTGGAAGATATTTTACGTGTTATTTTTGTGTTTATATTAGTCTTGAGTAGAGTTTTACTTAGAAAATGTGTATCAAATCCAGATGATGTAAAATGATGTGTGTGACTGCTTTTTGAGGGATTTGTCACAGGATTCATTATAAAAGGTTTCTTTTAAATAGATAGGCTGTTTTGGCTCGGCGCCTGTGGCTCAATGGGCTAAGGTGCCAGCTATGTACACCTGAGCTGGCGGGTTCGAATCTAGCCCAGGCCTGCCAAACAACAATGACGGCTGCAACCAAAAAACAATGGCCGGGCGTTGTGGTGGGCACCTGTAGTCTCAGCTACTTGGGAGGCGGAGGCAGGAGACTCGCTTGAGCCCAGGAATTGGAGGTTGCTGTGAGCTGT
>CAUYON010101264.1:0-18267 GCA_963573935.1 Arctocebus calabarensis | reverse complement strand
GGTCTCTCCCGTGGGGTAGAGTGGGAGGACAGCCGAACTCTGCTCGCTTGTTTGTATGGAGGTATGGCGTATACTGCGAGCTGTTCTCTTGGGGGAGGGGACTCCCTTCTGCCTGGTGATGTGCTCTGTACCTTTTATTTGTATCCTTAGGGTCGCAGGTCGCTCCAATAGGGTTGATGTGCGTTCCTCGACCTTGTCTCTTGACTCAGCTCCAAACCGTTGGCTTTCTTGCTAAATTTCTGTCCTTTAACTCTCCTTCTGGACAGGAACGTCTGCAGAGAGCTGGCTACAGACCGCCATCTTGGCTCCTCCCCCTTTTTTTTTTTAAGTAGAGACAAGCTCTTACTCTTGCTCAGACTGACCTTGAACTCCTGAGCTCAAGAGATTCTCCGACTTTGGACTGGAAGAGGTCTAGGATTATAGGTGTGAGCCATCACACACAGCCAAACTTAACACTAATTGAATTAAAAGTCGCATTTCTACTTTATTTCAGTCATGGAGATCTTTGCATATAAAAGCCTGTCATTCCATTGATTCTTAGAAAACTTACTCAAAATCCCATCACTTTTGCAGTTAGTTATTTCTCATCTCTACATTTTTATGCTTTCACTAGCTTACCTAAAACTTTGTCTTATATTATTTTAGGCCAAAGGCCAACAGAACAAAAAATCTTAGCAGAATAATAGTATATACACCAAAAGTAAAACTTATGTTCCTGCATTTTTTTTCGTTTTGGCAAAGAATAAAAAACACAGTTGGTAATTCTCAATGCCAGAGAATTATTATGATATGTGTGTGGTAGGACTGTAATGGTTTCTCTGGAGATTTAGAAGAATATGTCTCAGTATGCCAAACTGAACGATATTACTCCCCAAACTTAGCTTCTGTTCTTAAAAAATATTTACTGGAATCAGGAATGCAACAATCATTGCAATTTCAAACAAAATGGAAATTCCATTTTGGGAACCAAAGGAGATGCAGAGCTTAGTTCCTTTCCTCTTGTGGTCTAAACTAATGTCACCTTCACTTCTACTGCTACGAAGGGAAGGAATGATGAAGACAAGAGGATGGCTTCTAACCTTGACTTATTTTCAATTATCAGATACCTCACGACCTTTCAAGAAAGGTTCCTTCCAGGTCTTTTAACTTGATGTGCAAAGATTAATTCACACTGAGCTCATGGTGGAATCAGTGACCCTTCAGGTGGATTGTCCACTGGCCAGATTCCTTCCCAAGCTCTTCAAATCCATCTGTATAGGACAGAGATGATTAATGGTGTTTATAAATATTGGGCAAATCTTCTCATTAAACAGATAGCTAAAGAATTTACCCATACATAGACTGGGAGTTTTAGCACCATTGTCTTTCTCCCACTGTTGACTTATGTGTATGTGAGTTGTAAACATGGTCTGGCTTCAGGTATGTTCTATTCTCAACCTTAAGCAATCTGTCATTAATATTGCATTTTGTCCTTTAACGACTTAGAGAGCTCTCTTTCTGGAAAAGAAGCCTACCAAAAACATTTTGTCGTATCAGTCATGTCAAAACAACTGAATCGCTCAGTGTTCTCCCTTCTTCAAGGAATAATGCTACTGATCAGATCAGCTGGAAAGCCTTAGCATGTCCACTGCTCAGTGAGGCTTCATTGTAATTCCATAACTTAGAAATGGAAAGAGGAAACCTCTCTCCAGTGGAAATACCCCTAATCCTAGTATAAGTGATATATGTTTTTCTTCCATCTACACAAACCACCAATGCCTTTGGGGAAACAAGATAGCATGAGACAAAAGCAATCAGCTGCACATTAGACTACTTACCTTGACATTAGAATATTGCATTATCTAAAAATGAAATTTTCACTCCATGGGGAAATTTAATGCCTTACTACTCCTGGGCAATCAAGCATTAGAATCTAAAATGCGACATTTCAACAAAGGACCCTTCCCTTCCCTTGAAATTCTACTGTGAAACATCTATATCTACAAATAAGTGACTATTTTTAGTAACTTTAGTTGGAACAAGGCCATATTCTTTGCTTCTTCTCTGATTTTCTCCATCTTGTGTACTAGCCCATGAGAATCATATTTGGAAAAGGAAATTCCTGAGAATAGACTTTTAAAAAGTTGCCAGGTCCCCACTCAGAAATAAAATTAAAGTAAAATCATTATGATTACTCAATAATCCTGGTGCAGTTGGATACAAATTTGAAGTTTTATTCTTTTCTACCTTGTATTACTTCCATTTTTCCAGTTGGCAGGTGCTATTCCACATTGCTCTAGGATATATATGTTATAAGTCAGAAGGTTGAAGTAGCATTGTAGAGTCTTAGGTTTTGTTTCTTAAAGTTTAAGCCCATAGCAAAAGTAATATGAGGAAGATGACAGTGGTTAAAATGGACCCCAGAATCAGCAAGTTGCCTTTCAAAGACTCACTTGGCCATTTAAAAGCTATGTGACCTTGAGAAAATTATTTAACTCTTCCTTGGTTTTTCATCTGCTAAACAGAAATGATAGTTTTTATCTGATGAAACTCTTCTAATATTCAATAAGATAGTATATGTAAAGTGATTAAACCATGCCTTAAAACTATAATACGAATAATTACATTTACTGAGCACTTACTGGGTAAACCCTTCCTAAGGTACATAGTCATTAATTCAATACATACGTGAACTCTGTGTCATAGATATTAAACTACCACCACCACCACCATCATTATCATCTTAAAACAGATGAGGAGAACAATGGCATATCACAGTTGGCTTGCTGTGGGTTTGATGGACTTGGCTGGAGTCAGATACTTGATTCCACACTGCAGGCTGAATTGCAGACTTTTCCAACCGTTTCCTTTTTCTCCAGTTGCCACCTGAGTCCTGTACCTCTCAGGGTGAATCATAACAATACACCAGGAAGAGCCAGACTTTGATAGCACATTCAAAGTCTGTGCTTGTGTACTGCTACCACCAAGACCAATGTCAGAGGGTGAGGATGCAAACTCTAATCACCATCAAGCCAAAACAAAGGTGGAGAAGTTAAATGTTAATGAGAAAAATTTAAAAAAAAGGAAAACTGAAAGCAATATCATAACACTGTAGTGTAACAGAAAAATTAGATGTGCAAGATATATACAATATAAAATGCTGGAGTCACATGAAGCTCAAAATAAAATTTCCCAGAAAACCTTTAGGAAGTTTGAAGATTGAGATTTGCACTAAATCTGACGTGCTCAGGTTTTCTTCAGTACTGGAAAAGATAGTTGTTTCTCCAGTTGACCGTCACATCAAGCACGAGCCTGTGTGCCAGGGTCATGACGGCCCTCAGCGTGAGGATAAATAGCTCATTTTCTGGAAGGCAGGTGCCTGAAAACAACCGAGGGAGCCAGTCTCAGAACCCAGGCTCGTCCAGAGCATCTGTTTGCATGAAACAGGATAAGATTGGAGACTATACAATCACCCTCTATTTAAAGTCTATTAATTTTTTTTTTCTTTTTCTCTCCAGTCCACCCAAGCACATTAGTTGAATCTGTCTTGTTAAGTGAACGTTTAATGCAATTGCGAGAGGCCACTGGAAGGAGATACAACTATGAACCATACTACAAATCCTTCCTGGAAGAGAAAAAGGCTGTGGATTCTCAGTGAATGCCTGCAATGGTAAGACACCAGGCGAGTATACACTACATGGATGATAATTTAGCTGAAACTTAAAAAATGCTTGGAATTTAAATAGACAAGATTATGAGAGAAGGGTATTCCAGGTGGAGAGAACAGTTTGAGCAAATGCACAGAGGCAGGAAAATTAAACAACCGAGACTAATCCCAATTCATAATAAGCTAAAGAATAAAAGTCAAGAATCAATTACCAGGGGGTTATTTTTACTGAAATATGTAATGTCATTCAGAGCTGATATTTACAATGGTAAAATGCTATTAGCAAAGGAATTTGTTTAAACAATCATTAGGCCAAATTCTCCTTAATTTTCAAGAAAACATTTTAACAATGGTTTAGAAAATTGTTTTTAAAATAGTACCTCCATTAAAAACAAATTCTATGTAAAACCTGCAAGTGTGCCATCTACTTAAATTACATTTATTAAACAACAGATATCTTTCCAACAATAAATTGGCACTTTAGAAAAAAAAAAAGTCAAGTTTAAAATAATTAAGGAAGCAATTGTGGCATTAGGACTGTAAACTGTAAGGTAATTAAAAAAAATTACATGTGCCTTTTTGCAGTCAGATGAATAAAAACAGGGACTTGTGCACCACTCAAACTGAGGCATATAAATGAAAGCCAACTTCTTTTTTCGAGATAGAGTCATTCTTGGTTACCCTCGGTGGAGTGCCTGGTGTCACAGCTCACAGCAACCTCAAACTCTTGGGCTCAAGAGATTCTCTTGCCTCAGCCTCCTAAGTCGCTGAGCACCCACCACAAGGCCTGGCAATTTTTTAGCTCAGGCTGGTTAGGAATGGAGCTCAAGCAATCCACCCGCCTTGACCCCCCAGAGTTCTGGGATTACAGGTGTGAGTTCTGGGATTACACAACTTCTTTGTGTACTATGGGCATTAGTTAACAATTAGATATAATTGCATTTTGCAAGACTTCAGGGTGAATAATATTTCAAAACCTTTAAAAATTAAATTTCTTCAAGCATGAGGTTAAATACACTGGGCTACAAATACACAGCTAAGTGCTATAAATAAAATACCACATACAGCTGTGTAACTGATAATGTAATATAGAGTCTTATCATATGTATCTTTTCTATGATTTGTAGGACCATTTAATAAATTTAACTTTCCTAAATCCCAAAATCCTGACAGCAAACTTATTACTGTCATTGTCTTTATACCTACCGTTATTCCTAATCAGAACAATATGGACTTCCTTTATAATTAACTAATATTTCCTAAGCTTTCAGGATCTGCATTACAGTGTGTAGTGCCACAAGTATTTAGAAAGCAAGAAATATTTTTTAACTCATGATATATTTGTTGTTGTCTCCTTTGAACTCTCATCTGCACTAGCAATATTAACATCAAGTGGTTTTGAAAATCAGTTTAATCTAATACATATTTAATGTCACGTTCTTACGTGATTCCAATGTTTTTGCATCTATAGGATCTAGAATAGCATAGGAGTACAAAGGTGAAGTAGTTCAAATTCAAAAACCTTTATTTAAGAAGGAACTATGTGACCAGGCACTGTATCAGGTGATAAAATACAAGGTTAATTAAGGTAAGATCTAGACTACGCTTGAAGGGGAGGAGAAAAAAATGAGTCTTACTATACAATAAACAACAATAAGATGATGCAAGTTATACTAATTAATCAAGGTAGTTCGAAGAACTAAGAGCCAGCAAACACGGAGAGTCTTCGCAGGTGTCAGGAAAGAAGATAACACACAAACTGGATTTTTTTTTTTTAATGAGCTTGACAAATGGTGGGGAGAGATGCATTTTCCTGGGATGCTGATGGATCTCACTTTGCAAATATACTTAAGCACAATTCTCTCCCTTCTTCAAACCCAAATACCATATTTATTGTTCTCTCTCTCTCTTTTTTTTCTTCACAATGACTCAGCTGGGGATGATAAAGTAATACTGTAAAACTCCAACCATGAAGCAAGGGGAAAAGCTCACATTAGAAGGGAAACTCATCTCCTCTGGAAAGGTTAGGGGAATTGCTACATGGAATTTTTTTTTCCCCCTAGCAATTAAGCCACGGTTCTTAAGAACTTATAGCTGAATTAAACATAATGACATCATTTAAGATAAGCAAATTTAGTATTATTTTCATGTGCCCCCCTGTTGTTTTGGAGTCTCCTTTGTAGCTTCAGATTGGGGTTAATTACTGATGCTTTCACCCTTTGTATTCGTAATTTTTCTCTGGCAGTTTCACACTGTTATTATTGGAACTTTCTTTTGTCCTGCTTAATTAAATGCTGAAAAGCTTCCAGTTGATTTCGCAGTAGGCAGAGGTAGCTAGATAATTTGCGATCTAAATAAAGTGTTCAGCATCAACTCAACTCGAAAGACCCACCCTCTTACAGGCACTGTATTTGAGATGATTCTGTTGGTGTTATCTGCAATGGAAAACAAACACTGAATAAGCCTCACCATCCTTCAAATGGGACCTTGATGCTCAGATTTTGACTTTCTATGCTTTCTCCATAATTCATTCAGTGCTGAGAACTAATTGCCATTGTCACACTGAGTTACCCATGCTAGGGAAATAGGAAGCAGCCCTATTGGAGTGACAGAGGTGGGCCCAAAGTAGGGGACAGCTGCATGAATAAAGGAGCTAGGATTGGCTCCCTGTCACCAAACAAAATGGACTCTTTGCAACATGACAAAAGTCTCACTGTTTGCCTGTAAGAGTCGGTCCTCTAAGGCACCAAAAAAAACACATGTCTGTAGGGTCAGCTCCAGAAAAGTTGTTTCTCAAAAGTAAACATAGGGATGCAGGGTGGTATTTAGCAGTGGTTTATGCAACATATAACACATGTGTTTATACAGGCTTGCGTTATCCTAACAATTAACCAAAGCCCTGGGATGAAATTCTGTGAAATCTAAAAGCCAATTGCCACAGCATACCCAACTATGATATATATACCTGGGAGTACTGTGGCTTTCTGCCCACTTTGGGATCTGTAATGAACTCCTGAGGCTAATTAAAATAATAAAAGGAAGCCGACAATTCCCTTTTTTGTTCAGAAGAGGACCCATGGGAATAATTAGAACGATGGGCACGTATATTTTCCAACAAGCATTTTCTACAGATTCGGCACACCGCTGATTGCTGTCCACAGGCCTTTTTAATCCATAGTCACTTTCTCTGAGAGCTGCTTGATGACAGGGAGAAGGGCTCTGCCATGCTGCAATTGCTGCTGCTTACTGAGCATGTCATCTGCTTGAAACACACGAAGCCAGTGAAAAGGAAACTGTTAGGGTGTGTGTGGAGTGGGAGGCAGCGGTCCTGCCAAGGCAAAGATTATCATCGCCACATCTATTTGATCTTTAATATGGTCATCCTAGGGAGAAATCATGTAATGCTCCCTTCAGCCATTCGCCAAGGTTAAAATCAAATCATCCAATATCACCGATTAAGCATTCACAGAGCACGTCCTCTGATCCCAGGCACACCAGACAGTCTGAGAGATACAGGATTACAAATCTTGGTTTCTGCCCCAAACAAATCACAATAAAGTTGGAGAGGAGAACAACAACCTAAACAACAGCAAATATTTTAAAAAATATGGATTTGATTTAAATAGTGCATTTCACAAGAAAACTATAGGTTTGTAACAATTAAATAGTAGAGTCCCCCAAGATTAATGTAACCCAGGAAGGCTGAAATCTGGCTCCCTAAGGTGTGTTGCACAGACCAGCAAGGTCAATATCACTTGGGAGCTTGTTAGAAATACAGAGTCTCAGGTCACACACCAGATCTGCTGCATTAGAGATGGATTTTCAAAAGATCCACGTAATTTATATGTACAAAAAGTTTGAGAAATATTGGGCTAAATTATAAAGATGAATAGGGCAGGAATTCTATCCTTATCTTTCACGAATGACTCCAATCTGTCGCACTTACGGGTTATCAATAAGTCTTTGTGAAAAAGTAATGCATTGCATGGCCTAGCACACAGAGCACAGAAGGAATCACAGGTATACATCATGATAAGAAGGACGCCCATACTTTTTAAATATTCCAGAAGCCCCTATTTTGACATGAAAAGAATAATATTTAGTTTAAGCATAGGTGTTTTCATTGGATGTGAGAATACCATCTGAATTACTTGGTAGTGATATTTAAAATGTCATTTAAAGAAAAGATACATGTATATCTGTTGACCAAGCAAGAGTGCCATGGAATCAACCTCGCTCACAGCAACCTCAAAACTCCTGGGCCCAAGAGATCCTCCTGCCTCAGCCTTCTCCAAGTAGCTGAGACAATAAGCCTCCTCAGGAGTAGCTGGGACTGCAGGTACCCACCATGACCTCCAGCTAATTTTTCTCTCTTTGTTTCTTTTTTTGTAGAAATGTGGTCTCAACTCCTGAGCTCAGGCAATCCCCCCACCTCGGCCTCCCAAAGTGCTAGGATGACAGGTATGAAACACTGCTTTCAGCAAGAAAAGATATTTTCATTAATTAATCTCTATTAAATAACTAAAATTATTTATAATATGTTGAATAAAATTTGTCTTTCGGTATGCATGTATAAAAATAGAAATATAAATTTATAACTTCAGAATGTAGATTTTAGAAATATGGCATTTACTTTTATGTGATAATTATACTTTATTGATAAGATTCTATGAAAACACTATATTAAACTTGCAAAAGAATATTAAGAAGAAAATGATATCCCTGACTGTACTCACATATTGATTAAATGAAAATTTATAACTGTATAACATAAGAAATATAATCAAACTTTAAGAAACATGTCTGTCTAATTTTTATTATCAGGTTTTTATAACTGGGTATAACTGTAATTTTTTCAATCTTGCAAAATTCCAATACACAAGTCAATAAAAATGCACAGAAGATGTGTAAAAATATCCTGAGTCTGAGTTATGTTTTCAACTAGGAAGAGGCTAGATTGGTGGTTTTCAACTGTAACAACTGGATCGTTCACCAAAATGACTGATGACAAGCCCCAGTTAATCATTTTAAATGAGAATTTTTGAGTGTGAAACTTCACTACCTGGCTGTCCCACGAAGGAGGTCACATTATATTGTGTCACTCCTTTATAGCTTATTTTTTAATTAGGCTGCTTACTACATATATCGTATTTTGTTATCAGCATTCATGTTTTTTAGCAGCATAATTGGCATCAGTTATGTAAGTACTTTGGCTAGGAGTAAAGAAAACGCCCATTATGATAAAATTAAAAATGAATCTATACTCATTTTTCTTTACTTTTCTTAAGAGACAAAAAGGGCACAGGGTTTTTAGGTCTTCATTAAATCATGACTCTGAGCCCTTCCTCTAGACTTTTGAATGTAGGTGCGGTTAACGAAGGTATATGCTGCTGAGTCCTTGCCAGCACCTTCCCCCTACTTAACTCACTCCAGTTTAGGAATTTATTTTTAAAGTCATTTTCCGTGGGCCTGTAACAGCTTAGTCATCCAGCATGATTATTCCATCAAATAAAAGTTTTAAGATAATAAAAAATAATTATATAAAGTAAGAGAATTTTAGTTGTTATTTTTAATTTATTCAATACTATTTACCAAATTTCTATTGAAAATTTACCATGTGTCAGGCCTTCTTCTATGCATTTGGGACATGATCATAAAAATGGTAGATGTGGTCTGGAACCTACTCTCCAGTCACAGAAGCCTGACAGTATACAGTAAGCAAATAAGATATTTTCAGAGAGTGTTAAGTACTGTGGAGAAACAAGAAAAGGCTGATGACAGGCCAGGAGCAGTGCGTGGTTTCACGCGTGTACTCCTAGCCCTCTGGGAGGCCGAGGCAGGTGGATCGCCTGAGCTCTCAAGTGTGAGACCAGCCTGATCAAAAGCGAGACCCTGTCTCTAAAAATAGCTGGGTATTGTGGTAGGCGCCTATAGTCCCAGATAGTTGGGAGGCTGAGGCAAGACAATCGCTCACACCCAGGAATTTGAGGTTGCGGTGAGCTATGATGCCATTTCACTCTACTGGGGGTAACAAGTGAGACTCAGAAAAAAAAAAAAAAGAAAGAAAGAAAAGGATGATGTGATATTCAGTGGTAGGATGAAGTAGCTGAAAAGGAAGGCCTCTCTGAGAAGGTAAGCTTTGATTTAAGAGTGAATGATGCGAAACCAGGAAAATCTGAGGAAGAATGTGGTGAGCAGAAAGGACAGCCTGTTGTAAAAGCTGAAAGATCCATATGAGCTTGTCATTTTCTAAGAACGAAAGGAAAGCTTGTGTGGCTAGAGCAGAATGAGCAAACTTTACAGACTACATTTTTACCTAGAAGGGCAAAGCAGAGCTCACGGGATGCACCACTTTGCTGGCCCAGGCAGGAGTTTGCGTGTGTCATCTTGTGTGTTCACTGATGAAAGCAGCCTTGCAATTTAAGCATTTGCAGAAGGTGGGGGAGAATGGGGAAGATGAGGCAATGGATAACAGGTCTTGGATAAAGAATATCTAGGAATTTCTCTTGGTTTTTGCACTGATTTTTGTGCAAGCAATTCCATGTTTAAGAAAATTTGGTTGCTCTTTCTTGGGGCATACCCTTGAAATACAATATGAAATTTCTGTATTATTTTACATTCAATAAAACAGGCTCAAGGTGCTCAGAGAATTAGCCAAAAGGCACAAGTAAGTGGTGTGAACTGGGTTCAAGTTTGAAAACTTTGAGTTAAATATTCTCTTTTGATGTTAAAAATAAATGGCATAGGGATAAATACAAAACAAAAACAATAAACAACCCTTCCTATTTGGCAACGTATTTGAATGTCAAATCTGAAGATTTGTACTTAGGAAAATGTCCTATAAAAGTAATAAGCAGGAAAGCAGTAAAGTTCCAAATTAATAACTGATAGATTAAGGAAGGCAATATGGAGGTAGAAATCTGTGATGAACACTCCCCTAGCCCACCATTAAATTATCCATCCAATATGCAGAAAAAGACAAAAACTGTCAACAGGTTGAGCAGCTGAAAGCAACTAAAGTGAACCATTTCCAGGAGCCTGGCAGGCAGCCTGAATGTCCTTACTGATGTGCTGAGCTTCTCAGGCCACAAAGAAGACCAGGAGCGGAACATGGTAGGGAAAGTAAGGATAAGTCTGGTAGCCCAGAAGCAGTTAAGAGTTAATTGATGTTTCCAAGCAGCCTTCCCTAAACTCATTCAGATAATCCACCAGGTCATAGTCTTACATATCCTCCTGGGCTTGGGAGGTCTCCTCAAGAGTTATTTAAACTTTAAACTCTCTGCTAATAGTGAGGGCGACATCACCAATTGTTAACAGAATCTGTGGCTTCACAGACCTGTGAACATTCTCATTCCCCAAATTCTCAGTAGCAGTTGCTGCATGACCTCATCACAGAAAGGTATGATGTTGGATGTCGGGACATGGCATAAATCTCCGACTAGGCCCACAGCCACCAAACAAACCTGGTACTCTGCATAAGTTTTCAATCAAATGCCTAGGAAGGGATTAAGACTTCCACATGCTTGAGGAATTCACCCCAACACTTCCACAAGCGTGCTAATTGCCAGCAGGACATCCTCAAGTATTTCCCCAGACTCAGCTATGCAGAAGCCTTGATCAGAACCACACAGGGACTGAAGGAGGATCAGGATAACATACACCAGATGTGATGCTCGTACCACCCTGAGTCCATTGTATTCTGTCTTTTATTGACCACATTGCTGGAGA
This sequence comes from Arctocebus calabarensis, assembly GCA_963573935.1. NCBI lineage: Eukaryota > Metazoa > Chordata > Mammalia > Primates > Lorisidae > Arctocebus > Arctocebus calabarensis. The sequence goes on along the minus strand of CAUYON010101264.1, from coordinate 6,893 downwards.
CGAGGATCCTACAAATGGAGTAGTAGCTTGTGCTGCTGGACCCACAGGGGACTTAAGCACAGCACTTGGGAAGGATGTACTGAAATCAGTAGAAGCTGAGCCAATGATCCATGCATTATTACCTGAAGGATGGAGATTAAAGACTAACAAAGCAAAACCCCTTGCTCCCCGAGTAACAAAAGAACTGAGAAAACTGAGGGATCATGCTGAGCTGTTATCATTGGGATGGTAACCTAAGGACCCCACTGGAAATCTCCACTCTTGAAAAACGCAGAAATGAGGAGTGTGTATGGATGCTGAATATGGATGAGTGACTGAGGGTTGGAAACACACCACACTGAAAATCCTGTCGCAGAGGCAGGCCCAGTGCCAATAGCAGTGCTGTCAGTAAGCTAAGGAAGCTCTGACTTCGTAAACAACCACACCATCAGCCAGCTTGGAAAGGAGGAAAACCATGGGTTTATTGAAGGAGAGAGAGAGAGGGAGGCAAGGAGGGGAGAAAGAAGGGAAAGAAGACTTAGAAGAGTCAAGTAAATAACCTGCAAATTGTTACAGTTGTTTTGAGAGAGGATACCCTGAGAAGGGTGAGGTCTGGGAGAACAGGTCTTCTCAAGGAGACCACAAGGATACACCTGCAGGGTCCTCTCCATGGTGACTCAGCCCTTGGGAATTTGTAAACTTAACTTCCTGGAACTTTGAAATTTTCAAGTTCTGTGAAATCCTGTAGTTCTGTAGGGTCTGGAATAGCATCTCCCGCTTGATTCAAACTGGCCAATAAGAAGGGTACCTGTGGGGTGGAATTTTTTGACTGTCGATAAAACGGGAAAGACCAAGCCAGTCCAGGGAGCACAGCTATTTGAACTTCTTCTATGCCGAAAGCTCCCGGTTGGTGAATAAAGCCCTTCCTCTTATAAACGTGATGAATGTGGTGTTTGGGTGTTTTCTCTCCATTAGGCCTCCTCTTCCTGCAACAGTTTCTAGTTTTATTATGCATATAAAAATTGTACATAAGAGAAGGTCTTCAACATGACTTGATTTTTTTTTTTTTTGTAGAGACAGAGTCTCACTTTGTCACCCTTGGTAGAGTGCCGTGGCATCACACAGCTCACAGCAACCTCCCGCTCCTGGAATTAGGCGATTCTCTTACCTCAGCCTCTGGAGTAGCTGGGACCACAGGTGCCCACCATTGATTTTTATTTTTTTTTTTATAATCTTAATTCCTGATACTGTGAATAAGAATTATTATTAAAAATAAACATTAAGTTCCGTGGAAATAATGTATTATTCATTGCTACTTGATTATTTTTCAATAGCGTAAGAACCCCATGTTAGTCAGAGACAAAGTGGGAACATTTAATAAAAGAATCAATGGACACATTTCAATTCCCACCATATTAGTCAGGCATCTCCTGGCTGGTGACTTTGTGGTCCACCCAACTTTCCTTTCTCCCCCAGCTCTGCATTCCTGCCCACCCACTCATTGTTCCATGTCCCGAACCAGCGTGGGGAAGGGGAGTGAACCCGAGTGGAATTGGTGGAGACTGAGAAAAATACAGCACAAGAGAAGTCACAGAAATGAAAAATGGGATCAGGAGGACTGACTGAGCTGATGGCTGCAGCCAGCACCGAAGCACAAAGTCAGCTTTATATTATATTTATCTGTACAGGGTTGTCCAACAGGAAGTAGCATAGACAATATGGTGAAATAGCATAAACAAAAGACATAATTTTGGTCTTCCAGAACAATAGGAAAATGTAAATGACCTTAATAAAGATAAATCATCTTGTTAATGGTTTCTTCTCAACTTCGTTAACATATGACAAGAAGGAAGAAGGCAAAGATCACGGGTCTCTACATAGTTAACTGGACAAAGAAAGAGCTGAGGGACTTCTGGCAGAAGAGCATGAAGAAAGGACTGTGGCTGTTTCGGGAACAGAGGAGAAGCAGTTGGGGGCTCATTCCCTGAATGCTCCCTAGGCTGGGAGGGCGCTGCCATTTCACAGCCCGTTCTCCACAGTTAGACGCAATTAAGTGCTTGTTGCAAATGAAAAGGCAGCTAGAAAAAAATTTAAACCTTCAAAATGAGGACAGCCTTACAAAATGAAATGTATAGGAGGCCATTGGTTTGGACCGACCTGCTCTGAGCCCGACAGACCAAACCCAAACGGACTTACTCCTGCCCAAGTTCCACACCACCAAGCCAAAACCAAGATCTCTGTGTGACCTTCCAAGAAGTCAGGAGAGAGTAGAATAATAGTCAAATTCCAAGCAGAACAGCTTCAGCGGCATGATAAGAAGTCCCTCCTGCTTTAACCTTTACAAGAAAAGTAACTTTGAAATGCCCAATCTTTTGTTCTCTGTTTCTGCTTTCCTCGGCCCTTTTCTGTCTCACTGAAACATTCTGTTTTTTTAGAATAAGGTGTTGACGGATTCTAGAATCATAAATAAAAGTCAACAAGATGTTTAAACTGGTAGTAATTGTGCCTTTTGATGTCATTTATGTGGCCAGTAAAGATAGGATTTGGCAAAGGAAGATGACTCCCTTCTTCCTCCAGAATATCATTTTCTTGCTAACCTTGCACAGACCCTCTTTCCACTGAGTCCCGTAGTGTTTGGACTGTCCTAGGCTAACTCCCTGTTGCTTACCCTCACTCCCCTACTAAAGTAATTACTCTCCCCAGGCAGATCCCCCTACTAATTCCAAGCCTGCGGGTGAGTCTTGGCAGAATACTTTCCTCAGCTTTCACTTTCCAATTGATTTCTAGTTTATAAACTGTCTTAGCACTAACCTCAGCTACACCTACACCACCCCTGCTTCTCAACCCCCGAGAGTAACCCGATCTTGGATTAGGTCAGCCTTGCTCACTCTTCAATAGACATTTTTTTATGGCATCATCTGTGGACATTCCACACCTTGATACAGAAACTGATAAATCAAGGCTAAATATGACGTGGCCCATCTTTTGAAGATCTCATAATTTAGGCAGGAATCATCACCTATGCAATCACTAAAATGTTCCACATTAAATGAAAGAGAGGTATACAATGTATCTGGGAGCACAGAGCAGAGACTGAGTGTCCATTGATGAGTGTTCCTTTCAAAGACTGTCACCAAAGCCATCTCAGATATTTGAGATGAGTCTCAAAGGACAAGATCAGGTCCATGTGAAGAAAAAGGTTAAGAATATGAGGTTGGTTATGAAACACATTTTAGACAAAAAGAATCATATTTGCCAAAGCCTAAAAGGTCAGTGATTGAATTTTAATTTTATAAGAACATTTACCAGCATGCATTTTTTTCTATTCTTCTATTAATGTCTATTTCTAACCTATGTAGGTGCAATTTAAAAAATTAACAAAGTAATTCCAACCCTATTCTTTAAGTTCTTACTCCATCATAATAACACGTATAGTCAAAACATACCTTTCGGCTCGACGCCTGTGGCTCAATGGGCTAAGGCCCCAGCCACTTACACCTGAGCTGGCGGGTTTGAATCCAGCCCAGGCCTGCCAAACAACAATGACAGATGTAACCAAAAAATAGTCAGGCATTGTGGCGGGCGCCTGTGTCCAGCTACTGGGGAGGCGGAGGAAAGAGACTCGCTTGACCCCTGGAATTGGAGGTTGCTGTGAGCTGTGATGCCACAGGACTCTATCCTGCGTGACAGCTTGAGGCTCTGTCTCAAAAACAAACAAACAAACAAAAAAAACATACCTTTCAAAACAAATAATTTAATAAATTGCATAAAATAACTAATTAGACATTTAAGAAACAAAAAAGAATACGGAACACATTCAAACAAGGTGTTTAAATATTTAAATATAAGAAAGACTACATAAATAAAGATATAAAAATGAGAAAAAATTATAATCTTAGAGTAGGAATAGTCTAATCGTGGCATCAATTTCAGAAACTATAAGAAGCTTAACCAATTTCCTTAAATAAAAATTAGATACAGATATTTGGAAAAAGATGATATGAGCAAAGATAAAAATGGCACTGTAAACTTGCTCTTTTGAATCTAATTGCCACCCTTTTTAACCTGCTTTCTGTTCCTGTGGCTAAATAGGCTTCCAGGGTCCCCAGGGACTACTGGAATTGATAAAGTTAGTGGCTCTGAGGGGCCCTCTGGCTTCCTTTGGGCTCAGCCAATCGAGAGCCCTGTGAGAATGTAAGGGACATGGGAAAGTGGCTCCAACGGTATTATTTTTCTTGCATTTCCCTTGGTGGTCACTTAGAAGTGTTGTGCCACTCAATCAGTGTTCTTTTTTTTTCTCAGTTCTAGAAACCTCTCTCTCCTGTCATTACTCCCTGGAAATAGCTCTGGATTTACTGCATTGTCCCCTGGGATTCCCTTTCTCCACGCCTTCTAAGAAAAGCTCATGTGAGCTTCATAATGGAATTTCTCTCAAGGTATTCCCAAGCTGTGCCACATGTTTTCTATTGGGTTCTTGACAGACACATTAGGAAAGAAATTGAAGTGTGTATAACAGACAAAAATTAATTTTCATAGTACACATTATAAAAATATATAACTGTGATTTTAATGGTAGATGCTCTTTGTTAAGTGTTTTCTCCATGTCAGTTACTTAGCAAAACACACTCTAAGAATCAATCCATTAATTCTCATAGCAATTTTAAAACGATTCCAATTTTACAAGTAAGTAAACTGAAGTTCAGAGAGATGAAGTAACTTTGCTCAGGGTCATAGGGCTAGTAAAGGAGTTGGTGAATACATTCCACTCCATAAAGAACTAATACTCTTAACTATAATCCTATACTCAAAAGGAAAAAAAAAATGTACCTATTAGATGATTTAAATAATAATATACAATAAATATATATATTAAATTTTTTGAATAACAACAAAAATAGCTGTTATGTAGTGTATGCTATCAGTCAGAAACTTTCCTAAGCATTTTTTTAATATCAACATCATCAGAAAATCTTCATGAGTAGAAGTGCAAAGTACTTGTGACCTTTATCACATTCTTTCTTCACGTAAAGAATTGGTGAGCTTTATCTCTATATTTTTCTGACTCTCCGCAGTAAATAGAAAATTTACTAGAAAAGAAATATAAAAGAACATATTCAATGTATCATATAATCAAAGAATTAAAAATAATATACAGAGATTTCTTATTGTCTATAAGACTGTCCAAAATTATCAAGACTAACAAAATCTGGGGTGAAAATGAGGCAAGTTGGACATAGTCATGTGGTGCTCTTGGAAGTATAAAATGGAATAATATTTCCTGAGAACCTAAATTGTTTGCCATTGGGGATCCGTGAAACAATTCATGGAACTATGCAGCACTGCCAAAACTAAGTTCCATTCATATACCCATTGACAAGGAGATGATTTAAAATGGACTATTTCAGTTTTAAAAAAGCTTCGGTAGAAAAATTAGCTGGGTGTTGCAGCAGGCACCTATAGTCCTAGCTAATTGGGAGGCTGAGGCAAGAGGATTGCTTGAGCCTAAAAATTTGAGGTTGCTGAGAACTATGATGATGCCACGGCACTCTACTCAGGGCAATAGAGTGAGACTCTGTCTCAAAAAAATATTTAGGAAACATTATGCATACTATGTCTGTGCATGCCGTGGAGTAACACAGATGTTCACTGAAAGGTTCACAGTGATTATATTGGTGTAGAGCCTGTGCTGACCCTGTGGTGCCAGTGTGAATTTAAAATGCCCCTGCAGGTTGTGCAGTCTGCATGTTACTTTCTATTCATTGGTACAGTAAGACAGATGCCTTCACGGAGCACAGCGGTTGCACAGGGTAGGAACGGGTCATCTGCCTTTGAATGGTGTTATACTTCAATTTAAATCTTTCTAATCAAAGAAAAAATGATATTTATATTTTGAAAAACCCAAACAAAAGAACACCCTTATGAAATTTTCCTACTCAACCCCCAATTAAGTTTATATTTTAACTACCTGGTTCTAATCTGTGATTAAAAAATACTGCTTATAGACTTTGCCTATTTTGTTCAATTTAGGCCACATGCTTGATCACCTACATTATCTTCCTTCAGTATTATTCTGATGCCAGAACCTCCTTGAAATTCTCTGGCTCTTGGTTAATCTCCAAACTTCTCTCACTCACTCTTCATCTACCATCCAGAGCTTCTTGGAGCACATCAAATAATTACATATGTGATGGTCTCCAAATTCAGGGTCCTCAAAGTAAACCACATTAAAAATGGCTGCACTGTTATGTCTCTGACAAAGGTCTAATAACCAGAATCCACAGAGAACTCAAACGTATTAGCAAGAAAAGAACAAGTGATCCTATCTCAGGATGGGCAAAGGACTTGAAGAGAAACTTCTCCAAGAAAGACAGGCTCACGGCCTATGGACACATGAAAAATGCTCATCACCATCCTTAATCATCAGAGAAATGCAAATCAAAACTACTTTGAGATATCATCTAACTCCAGTAAGATTAGCCTATATCACAAAATCCCCAAACCAGAGATGTTGGCGTGGATGTGGAGAAAAGGGAACACTTCTACATTGCTGGTGGGAATACAAACTAATACAGTCCTTTTGGAAAGATGTTTGGAGAATATTTAGAGATCTAAAAATAGACTTGCCATTCAATCCTATAATTCCTCTACTAGATATATATCCAAAAGACCAAAAACCACATTATAACAGAGATATCTGTATCAGAATGTTTATTGCAGCCCAATTCATAATTGCTAAGTCATAGAAAAAGCACACGTGCCCATCAACCCACAAATGGATTAACAAATTGTGGTACATGTACACTATAGAATATTATGCAGCCTTAAAAAAGATGGAGACTTTACCTCTTTCATGTTTACATGGATGGAGCTGGAACATATTCTTCTTAGCAAAGTATCTCAAGAATGGAAGAAAA
>CAUYON010101262.1:0-20000 GCA_963573935.1 Arctocebus calabarensis | reverse complement strand
GGCTGGATTTGAACTCGCCAGCTCAGGTGTACGTGGCTAGCACCTTAGCCCATTGAGCCACAGGTGCCAAGCCTAAGTACTAATTTTAAAAAAATCTGTTTCTCTTACACTATTCTGTCTTAATGCTCTTAGTTCTTAATTTTGATGGTATCTTTAAACAAATCCAGATAGGGAATCTAGACTGAATTAAAATTTTCAACTAGATTTTCCCCTTTTCATTCTAGTTTTAATATGTTATTAAAGATAAGAAAAAAATCACTATGAGGATTGCTGTGTTTTTTTTCTTTTTTTTTGTAGAGACAGAGTCTCACTCTATCGCCCTCGGTAGAGTGCTATAGAGTCACAGCTCACAGCAAGCTCCAAGTCCTGGGCTTAGGCAGTTCTCTTGCCTCAGCCTCCAGAGTAGATGGGACTACAGGTGCTCGCCACAGTTTTGATGCAGTTCAGCCAGGGCCGGGTATGAACCAGCCACCCTCGGTATATTAGGCCGGCGCCCTACTCGCTGAGCCACAGGTGCCACCCGCTGTGTTTTGTTTTGTAACAAATGGTCAACAGAGTTAATCAAACCTCTGATATTTTGTAGAGCCAAATACAGCTCTGCAAATTATCAGCTAATAATACAGCTAATACAGGAGAGTGATAGTCAATAAGAAGCAGCTAACACAGTCTAAGATCCTAAATCATATACGATCCTTAATCATATAAAATGTGATTAAGCTCACAATTTCTGTATCGAAATAGAGAAGTATACTTAATACATTTAAGAAAGAGTAAGGATTAAAACCAAAGATTTTCATTAGACTCCAGTTAACAAAAAAACAAGCATTCTTGATCAGTACAGTTTCTTATGATTTTTATAAAAATCACCTAGTATTTTGTGGATTCTATACAATGAGGGTGGAAGAAAAGGTCTTACTTAGAAAAGTGGCCCAATAGTGAAATAAAGTGTCACAGAAAAAACAAAATTATTCCCAGACTAGAATTCTTCAAAATAAGTCTTATAACAAAAAAACCACTGAATTATACATTTTAAATGGGTGATTCTGAAGGAATGTGAATTTTATTTCAATAAAGCTATTAATGTCATGACTTTTTTTTTATATTATAAAAACCTTAACCATATACATACCGTAAAGTTCGTAGCCATTTTTTTTTTTTTTTGAGACAGAGTCAAATTCTGTTGCCCTCCATAGAGTGCCATTGTGTCACAGCTCACAGCAACCTCCAACTCCTGGGCTTAGATGATTCTCTTGCCTCAGCCTCCCGAGAAGCTTCGACTACAGGTGCCCACCACAATACCCGGATATTTTTTGTTGCAGTTTGGCTGGGGCTGGTTCACCTACCCACAGAGCTACAGGCGCTGCCCCATCTTAGCCATTTTTAAATGTACAATTTAGTTGTACTAGGTACTTTCACATTGTTGTACAACCATTACCATCCAGGTCTAGTACTTCTTTCATCTTGCAAAACTAAAACTCTACTCATTAACAGTGACTCCCCATTCCTTCTTCCTCTTCACTTCTGGCAAGCACCAAGTGTTAAGCTTTTAAGTGTTTAGTATAAAGTGAAATTCTTACCAAATTATGTATGATATTTGTTAAGGTCCAGGCAACAGGAACACTGAAGAAGGGAATGCTGAGTAAGACAATATGAAGCAAGCCAACTCCCAATGCATATGTCAGCCACATACCCCTGCTGTTCATGACACGGGTATTTGGATTCACCTCACTGTGGGCAACTCCAACATTCATGTTTGCTCTGTAGAGAAGTAATACAATGTATCAACACTGACATAACTGGCAACACAAATACCCCTAATTCTGATATGGTGAAGTAAGTGTTACAGGGATTATTTTTTCCCCAGTTGTTCTGAAATAGAACAGATACACCCACCAAAATATGCTACTTGCAGATGCTGATGCAGGCAGTAAAGAATCCTCAACATTTGACTTTATGGCAAGATAAACAAGACTTATTTTTATGATTCTCTTTGAAAAAATAATTAAATCTCTTTCCTATACTTCTCTTCTAGCATGTTAGTTTTATTAAATGAAATAATGGACAAACTACAACTGAAAGAGAAAACCTACATTTCTTTCGATCAAGAGAACTAAGTGAAAAGCCAGGAGCTAAACCTGCCAGAGAATAATATTTAAAGAAAGCAGAACTGACTCAGCCAGTCTGTTGAGTAGCCGCTCTTTAAAGTCATGTTGTAGCCACAGAGTAATTAGAGTTCAGATCACTTCTTGAATACTGACCCTGGGAAGAACATGCCATTGACATAATGTGTAAAATTTACACTGTCAAAGGATAATGATCCTCAATTTTGTGATACATTTGGGTTAGAGCAATGAGTCTTCTGAGTGTTCCTCTAGGTAACTCCCCTGAAACTTTAGTTTCTTTTATCTTTCTTTTTTGAGACAGTCTCACTTTGTTGCCCTTGGTAGTGTGCTGTCACATCACAGCTCACAGCAACCTCAAACTCACCCACCACAACACCCAGCTATTTTTTGATTGCAGTTGTCATTGTCTTAGCAGGCCAGGGCTAGGCTCGAACCTGCCAGCCTGGGTGCAAATAGCCCAGTGCCCTACTGATGGAGTTACAGGCATTGTGCCTCTTTCTTGCTTTTTAAAAAAGTTTTTCCATTACCCTTTTACATATTCAAGATGAACACCAAGGGAAGAATTGGTAATAGTTCCTAGTTTTTGTTTTTTTTTTTAGAAACAGTCTTACTTTGTGGCCCCCGTTAGAGTGCCATGGTGTCACAGCTCACAGCAACCTCCAGCTCTTGAGCTTAGGCGATTCGCTTGCCTCAGCCTCCCGAGTAGCTGGGACTACAGGCCCCCGTCACAATGCCTGGCTATTTTTTTGTTGCAGTTTGGCAGGGTTCAAACCCGCCACCCTCGGTATATGGGGCCAGTACCCTACTCACTGAGCCACATTATTTTAATGATGTCTACTTGCACAGAAGAAGCTCTAAAAATAAAGCTGTTGAAGAATATCTATCATCCTGGAGAGGGAGAAACGGAGCTAGATTATATTTGCAACAGCTCTGATTTAAAAATATATATTAACTTGTTCCATTGGAGTTAGCACAAGACAGAGGGATTTCTCATAACCCCATCCAACAAGTATTTCAGTGTATAATGTCCTTGTTACCTTCTGAAGATCTATGGAACAGGAATGAAAATTTCTAAGACAAAACAAAAGTTACATGTATAAATATTTCTTCTACTCTAAACACCCATCATTGATCACATATTATTTTCTTTTTTTTTAACTTGCTTCATAACAACTTTATTTTTTTTTCTTGATCACCCATTTATCACATATTATTTTCAAGTATTACAAGTTATGCGTAGAACATGCCACCATTCAAGATACTTTCCCCACTTTCCACAAGATGGAAAAAAAGAGGTCCGAAAAAGGCCTAAAATGTGTATCTCAGAAGGAAGACAAGGTAGTGTGGTACCGACTCTACCTTACCCAGAAAAGCGTTCTCTGGCAGGTGTGCCGCGCCGCTTCTGGACTGACAAACAATGGCCCACAGACAACGAAGAGCCTCTGGCTCTGCCCTCGCCGGTGCCCGCGTAGACAGCGACCCGTAGCGGCACCCTGGTGGCAGCCTCCCCCAGCAGCCTGAGCTCCTGGCTAGGGCAACTCAGCAAAAGCCACTGCTTTTGCCGCCGCAGCGCCTCCGCCACCCGCCCCCTTTCTTCTCCCAGCCGTACATCCAGTTCGGACTGTGGCACATCAACTAGCACGGGGGTGGGGGAAGCTCTGAGGCCACTTGCCCCCCACGGCCATACAGGGCGCCACGAAGACAGCCGGATCCTAGTCTGTCCCCTCAGAACAACCTAGCGCGCCAGCATCTCCGCATCGAAGAAAGCGGCAGTACAGCCCCTCTGTGTTCGTGTTTACTTACCGGCCGCCGGCAAGGAGCTGGATCAGCCCAGCGGCTACGGCAGCGTATTGTCACGCCCCGAAGGCCAGTGGTCCGCCCCAGCGGCGCGCAGCTTGCGGAAGCCTTCGGAGGCAAGCTCGCCGCCAGAGGATTGGTTGCGATCTGCGCCAATCCCACGTCACCCCGGGAAAGGCGGGACTAAGTGCTGCGCGCTGGTGTCCGCTCTGCGGTGCGCGCGCGCGCGCTGGAGCGAGTGGGCGGGCACGGCAGGCCGGGCCTGAGTTTTGGGTGGATTGCCGGGTGCTCGCCGCTAGTGGATGGGAATTGCCTGTCTCGCGCGAGCCGGAAGGTAGTGTCGACTGGCTAACCGGCTTTTATTCTCATATTCTCGAAGGCTTGAGGGCCCCCTACCCTAAACTCGTCCGGGGTCGAGCACGAGCGGGGCCGATAAGGAGCGCCACCGACAGCGAGGGAACCTCCTCTCCCGGCGGGAAGCGAACGGACGGGCTTGCGGGCGCGCTCACGTGGACGGCGTTCCCTGGGCAGGTCGGGGCTCGTTAGTGGTCTGGGTTGACCTTTGTTGCAGGTGGTTGCCCAGATGCTTCTGGGTGCAGGACTCTGTTTTCCAGGTAGAACACATAACCCCTGACAGCCGTAACTGTTCTTGTGATTGTAGTGTTTTATAGTATGGTATGTTGTGGCACCATACAAGGGGTGCAAGTAAATTCTTTTCAGTTAATCACGGTATTTGCTAGTATTTTGGGCTTTTCCACACGCTGAAGACAGGCACCTGTACTGCATTTTGAGGAAATGTGGATTCCAAAAATTGATCTTATTTGAAGAACGAGAAGAAAGGCCTTGATTAGAATTTTTGGAATCATCTTTGAAATTCCTTTTACCTTGGCAGTGCACAAAGTTTGTGATTTTTATTGCTAAAATAACTTTAAACATTTTAAAGTAGATTTAAGAGTATCTTCCTATGCATTTTTAATTAGCATCTCTGTTGGTTCTATGAAAACAATTTATTCTATTCCTCAAATAAATTTTTTTTCTCGTGTGTTTTCCCTAAAGTCTTTGAGTTCTCTAACCTTTACCTTTTTTTTTTTAAGGTGCACCTGTTCTCTCAGCAAAAATGGAAGACTGGCTGTCCTGACATTCTCAGATATTCTGTGCTGTGACTTGTAAGCCTAATATCAACCCTTCACTTTTCAAAAAAGGTCATTTGGTACATCCGTAGTAAAATGTTATATTCCAGATGTTATGCTATGGATATGTAATTAATATAAAATCCCTGTCCTCAAAGAACTCTGATAGTGGAGAAGGGGACAAAAAAATAGAATAACCTGTAATGAGTTTTGGATTAGAAATAAGGAAAAGGTGTTGTGAGAGTACTGCGGAAGGATGCCTAATCTATTGAAGCAATGAAGGGAAGCTGGCACATGGGGAAAAAAGGTTTCCTGGATTTGATATGGAGGGATGGGTAGAAGTCATCCTAGAGAGAAGTACCCACATAAGCTAAGGGAGGAGTGAGTTACCACCATATTAAGAGAGAGAAGTTACATAGTATGACTGTCCTACCTAGTGCACATTTGGGGAATGATGGGATGAGATTGGAACAGTAGGCAGAAATCCGAATGTTAGGAGTTAGGACTTAACCTGGTTAACAGTTGGAATCTTTCATAAAAATTTTAAGTAGGATAGCAGCGTGATGAAATTTAAGTTATAGAAAGAACCTTAGAAGTGGTAGAGATTAAAGTCAGAGTATCAATTAGGTAGTTATTTTAATAATCCATGGTGGAAAGGTTGAGGGGATGAACAGAGGCAGTACAAAGAGGAGAGGACTAGTTTAGGAAATATTTAAGTAGTAAGAAGGGTAGGACTGGATGGCAGGATGAGTGAGGAAAATTTCTAGAATGACTTCAAAGTTTCTAATTTTGCTTTGTGAGCTTGGTTGGAAAGTGTTCAAGAGTATGGCCTGTGGAGTCAAACTTGGTAGGGTATGTACCTGGCACTTGATACTTTTATGATCTTGAGCAAGCTTAAATTCCGTTTGTGATAGAAAAATGGTAGTCTACATAGGATTGTTGTGAGGATTAAATGGGATGATGTTTATAAAGTTTTTACATTAGCTGTTACTTTTATTATCAAAGAAATATAGGGCAGCAGGTAATTATTGCATAAGCAAAATATGCAGGTACAAAAAAATAATTTAGAGAAAAATTGTGGGGTCAGTTTGGGACTTGTTAGTTTAGATTGTCTTCAGTAATCTAAATAATGATATTTAGAAGATAGGTGGAAATAGGCCCCCTGGAGTCAAGTAAAAGTTGTGAGTGTAAGTAAGCTAGGGGATGAAATGGAGGCCAGTAAGTATGTAAGTGACTTGCTTGGAAGAAAGACAGTTTTTCAGAAGTTTACATTGACTCAGAAGAAGTGCTGATAAAATTATTTTTAGTGGCTTTTCGTTAATATTCATGAAGTTCTTTCCATGAGTGAAGTACTTAGTGCTTTGTTTGGCATTATATATATAATACATAATTCTTTGCATTCAAAAGTTGTACAGTTCAGGACTAAGGAGTAGTAGGTGTAATTATACAATTTGTATTTTTGTATTTAGTGAATGTAAATTGATTAATTTTTACATTAATGAACAACCCTCTCCCCAACCTCTAATCCCTCAAGCTAACTTATTAGGCTTGAGGTCAAGAAGTCTTCTACTTGCCAGGCACAGTGGCTTACACCTGTAATCCTAGTATTCTGGGACGCCAAGGTGGGTAGATCGCTTGAGCTCAGGAGTTCAAGGCCAGCCTAGCAAGTGTGAGACCCCATCTCTATTAAAAATAGGAAAAATAGCCTGACATTGTAGCAGGCACCTGTAGTCCCAGCTACTTGGGAGGCTGAAGCAAGAGGATCCCTTGAGCCCAAGAGTTTGAGGTTGCTATGAGCTATGGTGTGCCCCTGTACTCTACCCAGGACAACGGAAGGAGATTCTACTTCCAAGAAAAAAGTTTTCTGCCTTAGTTTGAGAATTGTGAGGATCTAAGGAAAACACTGATCAACAAAACTTTGGGATACCAAACTAGCCTCGTCTCAATCTTCTGGGCAGTCTTCCTTATTTCATCATCTTTGTCTCTTTTCTCATTCCCTCCATAAGGCCTCTTCCGAAATCTTTTTTTTTTTTGGAGACAGAGCCTCAAGCTGTCGCCCTGGGTAGAGTGCTGTGGCATCACAGCTCGCAGCTCACAGCAACCTCCAATTCCTGGGCTCAAGCGATTCTCCTGCCTCTGCCTCCCAAGTAGCTGGGACTACAGGCGCTCACCACAACGCCTGGCTCTTTTTTGGTTGCAGCCGTCATTGTTGTTTGGCGGGCCAGGGCTGGATTCAAACCCACCAGCTCAGGTGTATGTGGCTGGCGCCTTAGCCACTTGAGCCATAGGCACCGAGCCAAAATCTTTTTTTTTTTTTTTTTTTTTTAATCCTTAATTTCATCCTAGTATTTCTCACCCTTAAGTATCATTTTATCCTATAATCAGTGTAAAAATTAATAAAATTTGATACTTTTTATGCTGAATTTGAAATCCAGCATGCATTAGCACATCTCAGCTTAAATGACCCACATTTCAAGTGCTCAGTGGCTACATGTGACTAGTGGCTATCACATTGGACAGTGGAGATCTGAGACTTCTGAAGACTACAAAATACGCTATACTTTGCTTGTGATAGCACTAATTGATGTGAATGTTATCAATTGGATATCAAGTGGAGCAGCATTTCATAACTGGGAATGGGATCCATATTCACAGGTACTTTCCTTAAAACCGGGTACCCACAAACAAATTCAAATGTATAGATTAATTAGAGGGTTATTGTTAGTATTAAAAAGAATTCCCAGCATTCTTTTACATAATAATCTTTTATCGTGATGCTATGCATTTTATAAAGTTTTACCATTTATAAAACACAAGCTTTGATCCTTCCTATAAACAAATGAGACATCCTTTTTTTTTTTTATAGGTAAGTTGATTAAACAGAGGGATTTAAGTAATTTGTTTCATTTTATGTGTAATGAAAGTGAACCCCAGGATATTTTATAGATTCTGATCTGTTAAGTTTTTTCACTTTACCTAACAGTTTTGCCTTATGTATAGCAAAATATAGTTATGTTGTCTTTATGAATTGTGGCCAGTTCACACCATCAGAACCCAATGTGTTTGACTTTTGAAATGTATTCCTTAAAATACTATGTAATTGTTAACAATGCAAATACTCCATTTCCTACTCACTTACTGAATCTTTACATGACTTCGTCTATGTTGCCTGAGAAAGAATCCTAATGTAACACCTTTTTTTTTTTTGGCATTGTTATTTTGTTTGAACTTAGATTCCATAGGATTAAACATCATATGAACATGTAACTGGTCATAGTAAATAAAGAAGTAGTTATAGACTTCCCTTTCCCCATTTCTTTGTCTAGGAAAATCTTGACTCTATGGAAGAATTGCCAGTTGTCAAGCATTTATTTTCCAATAATCCTTTCTGAAATTAGGCATTAAGGCAGATGCAAGCCCATTCCTTGCATGTTTTATGTATGTAATGTCCACATGAGGTTTTTTAGTTTTTTTTATTTGCTTGAACAATGGTTTCCATAGTTAAAACAAGTATCTCCTTGGAGATTTTGGATCTGTAGGTTGGATCTATCATACAAAGGACCCTGAATGCCAGCTTAGAGATTTGAGCTTTATTTTATTGGCTTTGGGGAGCCACATGATTAAAATGATGTGTTAGGCAGAATAATATATCAGATTGGTAAAAAAAATAATTGTGATTTTTTTGCATTTTAGATATGTGCTATTTGATATTGGAATACATTCTCAAGGGTGGTCATATTATACATCATTTTAATGCGTATTTCTCACTTTATGTTTTTGTGCTAATGATTTATTGCTGTTTACTTTCTATTGCTTTTGGGTTAGAGAATGATGTTAGACAAAAAGCTAATTCAAGCGATTTTCTAATTTGCGTTCAAAATGGGTCATAAAGCAAAGAGACAACTTGCAACATCAAAGGTGCATTTGGCCCAGTAACTGCTAAGGAATGTGCAGGGTAGTGGTGGTTTAAGAAGTTTTGCAAAGGAGATAAGAGCCTTGAAGATGAGCAGCCTAGAAGCTGGCAGTCAGAAGTTGACAGTGACCAAATGAGAGCAATCATGAAAGCTGATCCTCTGACAACTACATGAGAAGTTGCCGAAGAACTCAACATCAAACATTCTCCAGTTCTTTGGCCTTTGAAGCAAATTGGAAAGGTGAAAAACTTGATTACGTGGGGACCTCATGAGTTGACCAAATGTCAGCAGTCATTGTTGTTGTCACCTTCTCTCTCATTCTATGCAACAGCGGTGAACCAGTTGCAAGCCATTTCTCGATCACATTGTGATGTATGAAGAAAAGTGGATTTCATAGAACAACCAGCTAGAACAAGCTCAGTGGTTGCATCACTGTGAACCTCCAAAGCACTTCCTAAAGCCAAACTTGTACCAAAAAAAGGTCATGGTCACTGTTTAGTGGTTTGCTGCTGGTCTGATTCACTATAGCTTTTTGAATCTCAGCAAAACCATTACATCTGAAAAGCATGCTCAGCAAATCATGGAAACCTGCAGTGCCTGCTGCTGATAATGGTCAACAGAAAGGGCCCAGTTCTTTTCCCTGACAATGCCTGACTACATGTCACATAGCCACTGTGTCAAAAGTCGAATGAATTGGGCTAAAAATTATCCATCATATTTACCTGACTTCTCATCAACTGACTACCACTTGTAGCGTCTCAACTTTTCTTTCTTTTTGTGCAGTTTTGGCTGGGGCCCGGGTTTGAACCTGCCAACCCCGGTATAGGGGGCTGGCACCCTACTCCTTGAGCCACAGGCGCCGTCCTAGCATCTCAACTTTTTGCATGGAAAATGCTTCCACAACCAGCAGGATGTGGAAAATGCTTTTCAGAAGTTCGAAGTTCCTGGAATGGAAGCATGGATTTTTATGCTACAGGAAGAAACAAACTTATTTCTCATTGGCAACAGTGTGTTGGTTGTAAGCTCCTATTTTGATGAAAAACAATGTGTTTAAGCCTAGTCCAAATTCATGGTCCAAAACCGCACTTACCTTTGCACCAACTTAGTAGTCATCTGACATGTCTGGTCTGGCTAGTTCAGATTAACAGTAATTCTGGAGTCTAGATATCCAAACTCCAAAGACCTCAGTGATTGAAAAAGGTATTATGATTTGTTAAAACATATGAATGACTAATGATGGTAAAGCAAGAGTGTTGGTAAGGTACAAGGTTGACTGTCCTCATCCACATTCCAAGGTGATAGTACCACCTGGTCTTTTCTAGCTAAGCAGAACATATATGACACTCACTATAGCACAACTGTTCTTATCATTCTTCAGTTATTACCATAGTGTAATTTACCGACTAAATCTTTTAAAGAAATTTTTAGGGCTCGGCGCCTGTGGCTCAACGGGCTAAGGCGCCAGCCACATACACCTGAGCTGGCAGGTTCAAATCCAGCCCGGGCCCGCCAAACAACAATGACAGCTGCAACCAAAAAAAAAAAAAAAAAAATGGCCGGGCGTTGTGGTGGGCACCTGTAGTCCCAGCTACTTGGGAGGCAGAGGCAGGAGACTTCCTTGAGCCCAGGAATTGGAGGTTGCAGTGAACTGTGATGCCATATCACTCTATCCAGGGTGACAGCTTGAGGCTCTGTCTCAAAAAAAAAAAAAAAAACCAAGAAATTTTTAGAACATGCTTGTTTTGTTGATTCTAATCTGTGTGCTTTCAGTGATCTACTGTGGTGAGTTTGGACGAAGACATAATTGGCACAGACATTTAAGGAAATAGATGAAAATCTTTAATGAGAAATATTTAGGCCCAGTTACTTCATCACTCAGGTTCTTTTAGCCTTTTAAATTATCATAATAATTAAAATTATTTTTATACATAAAACTTACCTTTTTTTTGAGACAGAATATTGCTCTGTAGCCCAAGTTACAGTAGAGTGACATCAACAGCTTACTGCAGCCATCAACTCTTGGGTTTAAGCAAACCACCTGTCTCAGCCTCCTGATTGAAGCATGCACCATCATACCTGGCTAATTTTGGGGATGGGGACAGAGTCTCACTATGTCGCCCTTAGTAGAGTACTGTGGCATCACAGCTCATAGCAACCTCAAACTCTTGGGCTTAAGTGATTCTCTTGCCTCAGCCTCCCAAGTAGCTGGGACTACAGGCGCCCGCCACAACACCCAGCTATTTTTTGTTGCAGTTGTCACTGTTGCCTAGCAGGCCGGCAGCCTGTTTCAAACCCTCCAACCTCGGTGTATGAGGCTGGTGCCGTAACCACTGTGCTATGGGCACCGAGCCATACATGGCTAATTTTTAAATTTAAATTTTTTGTAGACAGGGTCTTGCTATTGCTGGTCTTGAACTCCTGGTCAAGTGATCCTCCTGTCTAGGCCTCCCAAAGTGCTAGGATTACAGGTGTGAGCCCTGGTGCCTAACCTCTTTTATGGTTTTGTAGTTTAAATACAGTCTGACATATAAAGTGCCTAGCATAATGTCTAGCTTACTAGATATTTAATAAATGGTAATTTCTGTTCTTGTAATCATTATTTTTAATTAATGGGTGGTACTAATATCCAAGGGTCAGAAGTCATGGAGGCTAATTAGGGAATTACGTTGTATAATGCTGGGAACTTGAACTATTAATGAAGGGAAATAAAAAGGAGGAACTAAATGTGAGATACTGAGAGAAGAATTGATGGATTTAGGAATTGATCAGATTTGGGTCAGGGTAAATGACTTACTGTGATAGGAATATCATGCGGTTAATTGTGGTATATCTACCATGGAGTACAATTCAGCTATAAAAAGATGGAGACTTTACATCTTTTATGTTTACTTGGATGGAGTTGAAACAACTTCTTAGTAGAGTATTGCAAGAATAGAAAAATATCCTGGCAGTGTCCGTAGCTCAGTAGGTAGGGCACTGGCCACATATACTGAGGCTGACGGCTTCAAACCCACCCCAGACCTGCTAAAACAACAATGACAACTGCAACAAAAAAATAGCCGGGCATTGTGTGGCAAATGCTTGTAGTCCCAACTACTTGGGAGACTGAGGCAAGAGAATCGCTTAAGCCCAAGAGTTGGAAGTAGCTGTGACACCGTAGCACTCTATCCAGGGTGACAGCTTCAGACTCTGTCTCAAAAGTAAAATATCCAGTGTACTTAATACTAATATGAAATCAACATGTGAGCAATTATGTGCTCATATGAACAGTAAAACAGAAATATAGTCTAGCACAGTGGGAAGAGGGAGGCCCTAATGGGCATGATGGGAGGGTGTATAGCACACCCCTTAGGTGAGGGGCTGCTTGACAACTGGAACTTTTCCCTGGAAGTGAGAACAATGTAATCTAAAAATGTGTGCCCTCATATTAATTTGAAATTTAAAAAACAGTGATGCCTACATCACTAAAAAAAAAAGAAAAGGAGTATCATGGGATTGAGGGAACTGACTGTTAAACCAATGGTTCTCAACCTTCCTAATGCCATGACCTCATGTTGTGGTGACCCCTGTGAAGTAGTAACAAAAATAATTTTATGGTTGGGGGTCACCACAACATGAGGAACTGTATTAAAGGGTCACAGCATTAGAAAGGTTGAGAACCACTGTTAAACCTTGAATTTGAGCTAGTGATTTCAGCAGACAATTGGAAATACAGGGTTGGAATTTAGGAGAAAACTCAGAATTGTGGTTATTCAGTAAAGCCTAACAAAAAACCTGAGAGATATTAGAAAAAATTTTCCCCTTACATTGTTAGGGATTTTTTGAACTCACTTAGGGTCACTTTTATTTGTAAGAGGTAATTGGATTACAAAGCAATACTTGCCTCTATTTAAATCCTAGGTCTGCCTCTTAATAACTGGATGACCTTGGACAAGTTTCCTAACTTCTCTGTGTCTCAGTAGTTTTATAAAATTGGAATGATAATAGTACCTTTGCCAAACAGTATTGGTAAGAAATAAACGATTAGATATTGTGTTCACAAACAGTGGAGTCTGGCATACTGTAAGGCTTAACAAACGTGAGGTATTGTACTATTATTGCTGTTGGCTCTGTTAGGAAAGATTGTTTAACAATACTTATTTGACAACTTGTATTTTTGTCTTGTAGCTACTCTGCTAATAGCTAGAATGAAACAGTTACCTGCAGCAACAGTTCGCCTCCTTTCAAGTTCTCAGATCATCACTTCGGTGGTCAGTGTTGTAAAAGAGCTCCTTGAAAACTCCTTGGATGCTGGTGCCACAAGCATAGATGTTAAACTTGTGAGTATCATTGAGAAGTCAAATATCTTAAAGGAAAGTGGGCTGGACAGATGTTTTCTCCTTAAACCTTTATTTATTTATTTATTTTTTTCTATATACCAGTAAATTATTCTTAGGACATTAGACCATTAGTCTTTTTTTTTTTTTTTTTAGAGACAGTCTCACTTTGTTCCCCTTGGTAGAGTGCCGTGGCTTCATGGTTCACAGCAACCTCCAGCTTCTGGGCTTAGGCCATTCTCTTGTCTCAGCCTCCCGAGTAACTGGGACTACAGGTGCCCGCCACAACGCCTGGCTATTTTTTTGTGCAGTGTGCCCAGGGCTGGGTTTGAACCTACCACCCTTGGTATATGGGGCCCGCGCCCTACCCACTGAGCCACAGGAGCCGCCCTAGACCATTAGTCTTAAAAGTAAATTCTTAGAAATTCGTTTCAATTTAAGTCAACCTTATAGTGAGCTGGTGTCATAGCTCACAGCAACCTTCAACTCTTGGGCTCAAGTGATTCTCTTGCCTTAGCCTCCCAGGTAGTTGGAACTACAGGCATACCCCACAATGCCTGGCTATTTCTTTTGAGATGAGGTCTCACTCTTGCTCAGGTTGGTCTCATACCTATGAGCTCAGGTCAATCCATCTGCCTCGGCCTCCCATAGTGCTAGGTTTACAGGTTTGAACATCCCTGTCTCCCCCCCTCAAAAAAAAAAATAGCTGGGCTTGTGGCAGGTGCCTAATAGTCTCAGCTAGCTACTCAGGAGGCTGAGGCAAGAGAATCATTTATGCCCAAGAGTTTGAGGTTGCTGTGAGCTGTGACATCATAGCACTTTACCAAGGGCAACAAAGTGAGACTCTATCTCATCAAAAAAAGCGTTATGTGGACGGTGCCTGTGGCTCAGTGGGTAGGGTGCCAGCCCATATATCAAGGGTGTCAGGTTCAAACCTGGCCCCAGCCAAACTGCAACAAAAAAATATCTGGGCATCCTGGCGGGTGCCTGTAGTCCCAGCTACTCGGGAGGCTGAGGCAAGAGAATCTCCTAAGCCTAGGAGTTGGAGGTTGCTTTGAGCTGTGATTTCACTGCACTCTACCGAGGGCAATAAAGTGAGACTCTGTTTCTTAAAAAAAAAAAAAAAGCATTATGTTAAATATTAGGAAGCTTCCCCCCCCTTTAAAATTCACGTCTATGGTCACGCATAAAATTATAGAGTGGTAGAAGTTAGCTATCAAATTTAGGATATGGTATTAATAGAAAGTGTGTCACCATAGGAATTTATATTTTTAATATGTGTTCATATTTTTAGTATTAGAATAAGATATGAATTGAGTTTTTAAAAAATTGTCTTGACTTTTGAATTACAAAGTCACTGAGGTGTTTCTCAGCAGTTCTTGTTAGATGATGGCTTATAGAAAGTATGTAGTAAATACTAAATTTTTTATGGGAGCAGTAAGGGAGAAAGTATTAAAACTCAGGTTGTTTCTGACTACAGAATAAGCTTGTAACGCTAGCACTCTGAGAGGGTGAGAATTGCTTGAGCTTAGGAATTCAAGACCAGCCTAAGCAAGAGAGAGACTCCCATTTCTACAAAAAATTCAAAAATTAGCCAGGTATGGGTGGCACCTTTGGCTCAAAGGAGTAGGGAGCCGGGCACATATGCTGGGGATGGCGGGTTCAAACCCAGCCTGGCCCAAAAACTGCAAAAAAAAGAAAAATTAGCCAGGTATGGTGGCGTGTGCCTGTAGTCTCAGTGCCTTAAGAGGCCGAGGCTGGAGGATTGCTTGAGCCCAGATGTTTGAGGCTACAGTGAGCTCTGTTAATGCCACTGCACTTTACTTGGAGTGATAGACTGAGACTTTTTCAGAAAATAAAGTAAAATGTGGTTGCATAATAATTGTTTGTGCCTTGGTGAGTAGAACAGGTTTATTTTATTGGTGATTAGTGTTCTGTTTGTTTCATTTAGGCATATGAAAGGCAAGTATAGTTCAGAAAAATATTTTGGGGTCAAGTTAAACAAATTATCGTAAATGCTCATGATGATGAAACAAATAAAAGAGACTTTAAAGATCAGACCGACCTCCTTATTTTACAGTTGAATCTGAGCCCAAAGAAAACAAGGAACTTGCTCATTGCCCCGTAACTAGAATTAGTAGAGCTAAAGAATTTAAAACTCTTATTTCCATAATGTTAGGCGTCCATACAAGGTAAATAAATAACAATTGTTTTCTTTGTGTTTTTTTTTTTGCTGTGAATGTCATAATAGTTTAATATTTTTATGTACTAAAAGTGTTTTTTTTTTTAAACATTTTATAGGAAAACTATGGATTTGATAAAATTGAGGTGCGAGATAATGGTGAAGGTATAAAGGCTGTTGATGCACCTGTAATGGCAGTGAAGTACTATACCTCAAAAATAAGTAGTCATGAAGATCTTGAAAACTTGACAACTTATGGTTTTCGTGGAGAAGCCTTGGGGTCAATTTGTTGCATAGCTGAGGTAAGGTAATTTATATTGGTTATAGTAGTGATTTTATAATCACAGAAGATTAGAATTAAGAGAAAATCCAGTATTTGGTTAATAATGTCTAAATTTTTTTCATTATAGTAAAATATACGTAACATAAAATTTACCTTTTTAACCACATTTATTTTGTTTTTGTTTATTGAAATGGTCTCACTCTGTCACCCAGGCTAGAATGCAGTGGGATAATCATAGCTCCCTATGGCCTTGAACTCTTTGTCTCAAGCCATCCTCCTTGGTCTCCCCAAGTAGTAGTGATCACTGCCATACTCAGCTATTTTATTTTAATTCCCTGTGTTGCCTAGACTGATCTCAAACTATTGGCCTCAACCAATCCTCTTGCCTTGGCTTCCCAATGTGCTGAGATTACAGGTATGAGCTACCGTACCTGGCCCATTTTAGCCATGTTTAAGTGTACGTTTCAGTGGCAGTGACATTAAATACATTAACACTTTTATGCATCACTCACCATTATCCATCTCCAGAACTTTTTCAGCATCCCAAACTAAAACTCTGTACCCATTAAATACTAAGTTCCCTTTCCCTTTGCCCCATCCCCCAGTAAGCACTATTCTGCTTTCTTTCTCTATGAATTTGACTATTTTAAGTGTCTCATAGAAGAATCATACACTATTGTTCTTTTGTGTCCTATTTGACTTAGCATAATGTCACTAAGGTTCATCTGTGTTGTTTCATGTGTCAGGATTTCCTTCCTGTCTAAGCTGAATAGTATTCCATTGTATATACCACATTTCATTTATCCATTCATCTATCTGTAGACGTTTGAGGTTGCTTCCACCTTTTGGCTCTTATGAATGTTGCTATGAACATAGTCATACAAATATCTGTTCAGGTTCCTGTGTTCAGTTCTTGTGGGTGTATAGCCAGAAGTGTATATAAAACAGAATTACTGTGTCATATGGCAATTCTATGTTTTATTTTTCAAAGGGCAGCAAATTATGTTTTGCAACGTTAATATTTATTAGAGGAAAAGGTGGTATAGTAGCCCATTACCTTGAGAAAAAATGTAAAATATCTAAGTAGATCTGTAACTCTAGCGCTTCTTAGAGCCTTTCCTATACTAAAGCACATTGTAAATGTCAAGGTTGATGATTTTATAGTAGGTACATTCCCCCTATACCTACTTGACCATGAAACACTAGTATCGAGAAGCATATTACTGTTTTTGGTTTTTATTTGTTATCTGTGGAACACACTCTAGAAATAGTACATTAATCAAAACAGGTAATGAAATTGTACACTTGAGATGTGCATTGGTTTGGTTAGGTTTAAACCCTAGCTAGTTAGGGGCAGATTGGGTCTAAGAACTTTACTCTTCTAATTGCTGGTTAAGTGTTTTCAGTGTCTGTAAACCCACGCATTCAGTGCTGGACACACACTATTGTGTAGTAACATAGTACACTGCTTCTGCCCCAGATTTTATAACTAATTTGTGGCAAAGCCAGTGTCTCTTCATTTACATGTGTCATAATTGTGTTTGATTACATGACCCTATACTAGCTTCTTGTGCTATGCTATTACTCTGTAGGTGTTGGGCTCTTTTATCATGTAACAGTATCTGTGTGCCAGCAAATGACAGGGTGATTGTGAGGATCTCTTTAGCTACTGAAGCTTGTCCAGTGGCCATATGTAATCTTTCACTCATGCTTACGCTGGCAGAACCTATTTATGTGAGAAAGTTCAGATGTAGTAAAGTGATAGGACTTTATACCTTTTATCTGGGAAAAATGGCATGCATATAAAATATTGTTATTCTTATCTCCTTTTCTGGTCTTTGGACATCAGTTTAGTAGCCTGCTCTTCCCAGCAGTGATGTATTCTCCAGACTCATTGTGGTCTTCCCTCAGCCCTCTGTCTTTAACCTGCTGGAACAGTGTATGTATTCTCCATTTTTTGTGGATAGTATCCCAGCTAGATACACATGCTCCTTGACTTATGATGGGATTACATCCTGATAAACCCATTTTAAGTTGAAAATGTATTTAATACACCTAACCTACTGAACATCGTAGTTTAGCCTAGCCTACCTAAAACCTGCTCAGAACACTTCTATTAGCCTATAGTTGGGCAGAATCATTTGGCAGCACTATACATTGTAGAATATCAGTTGTTTACCCTAGTGATGGTACGGTTATTTGGGAGCTGTGGCTCACTGCTGCTGTCTGGCATTCTAATAGTATTCTACTGCTTCCTATTGAAAGCATATTGCTTTTACACTGTTATAAAGTTGAAAAATCATAATTTGAACCTTTATTGTAGATCGGGGATTATCTATACATGTATTCACCTACTCTTTTACTTTGGGTCTCTGTAGGGATGTCCTATGTGGGCCAGAAAAATTACTCGGGTGATGAAATTTAAGTGGATGATTTTGCTTTTGTAACATGGAAGATTAGGGGCCATTGCTTATTAGAATCTACATGCTCAGATACCATTGACGGAAGAATTACTAAGCACACTCTTAAAACCTCTATCTGTAATCTAGCACAGCATGTACTTCTCTGTCTTGCTCACTTTATTTAGACTGTACTGAGCTTCACTGAGCTGCACTGAGCTCACTTTATTTTAGCTGCACTGATAGATTCTGTGGAAGAGCAGCTAAAGGGCACAATTGAACATTGCCTGTGTTTTTGCTCAGAGACTATATTTGAGTCCTGGATCTTGCACAGAGTACCTGTTTTTAAAATGGAATGGAGTTTGCACTTGAAACCTCTGAACCTCCTAGTACTAGTACTGTTGTTTGAGTTCTCAGTGGCTATTTTAGAAGTATATTTCTTTTGTTGTAGAACTTAAGTATTTATTTATTTAGCTGTTATCATACTTAGCAAATAGTCTTAAGACTTTACTTGGTAGAGCATTGTCAGAAAAGAGAATTTGGCATTTCCTTTTTTTCTGCAAGATGTATATACAACTTTTCAGAGCTGAAATTGGTCATAAACAGCTTTGCCTGCTAGGTGGCAGCACTGTACTTAGTTTTTACAAATATGTTGGACACGATTTGTGTGATTTATCCATATCTTCACTGCAGTTCTGATTTTAGATGGTAGTTTTGCAGTTCTTTGTCTATTGGTCACTCTATCTTGTTCCCTTATTTGATTACTTAAATCCCACTTGATAGGCAGTTTTTAATTTTGTCTTTTATTTCGGAGGCATTCAAATGGCCTAGAGTATAAATGGTTAAAATAATTTTGTTCATCAAAATTACAAAGATTGTTAAGGTAGTACAACAATAAAAAACTATAAACTTAAAAAAATTACATTTGCAATTTACATGTTGCCATGCCAAGCATTTTTTTTTTATCTTATAAAATAGTAACAACATTTTATTTATTTTTTTGAGGCAGAGTCTCACTGTATTGCCCTCAGAATGCCATGGTGTCATCATAGCTCACAGCAACCTTTAACTCTTAGACTCGAGTGATCCTCTTGCCTCAGCATCCTGAGTAGCTGGGACTACAGGTGCCCGCCACAGTGCCAGGCTAGTTTTTCTATTTTTAGTATAGATTGATAATATACATTTGGAATTTAGTTATGTTGCACTTTCAAACAACCATCACCTAAAACTCCAATTGTTGACATTTCTTTTCATTAGGCTACGTTAAAGATGTTAAAATTTTGGTTATAAAAAGAAAAATTAAGCTAGACTTTTAGCAAAATTGGCAGAAGATACCTAAAATACATTTAATTCTGTATTATTTATTTACATACTCGAAAAACATGGGCATTTTTCCTAATTTGTCAATTATAAAATAACTTCCAATCTTAAAAGTCTAAAAGGGATGGTTTTTTTTAATATATGCAGAGTAAACTATTAATATTTAAAAATGGAATTACTACTTTCATAAGCTATGATGAATGTAAGTATATCAGTGACTAATACAGATTCATAATAGTTTTTTTTTTAAATATCAACAGGCTCAGCGCCTGTGGCTCAAACGGCTAAGGCACCAGCCACGTACACCTGAACTGGCTGGTTCGAACCAGCCCAACCTGCCAAACAATGACGGCTGCAACCAAAAAATGGCCGGGCCTTGTGGCAGGCGCATAGTCCCAGCTACTTGGGAGGCGGAGGCAAGAGACTCGCCTGAGCCCAGGAATTGGAGGTTGCTATGCGCTGTGATGCCATGGCACTCTATCTGGGTGACAGCTTGAGGCACTGTCTCAAAAAAAAAAAATCATACCAACAAGCAT
>CAUYON010101261.1:0-19213 GCA_963573935.1 Arctocebus calabarensis | reverse complement strand
CACGCTGTCTCCCTGTGTCCCCAAAGGGATGTTTCTGGGCAGATCTCGTCAGCCAGAGATGCCTGAAGTCTTCTCTCCCCAGTCTCACCGAGCCCAGTTGCAAGGAAGCTGTTACTCGGCCACCATCTTGGCTCCTCCCTGCTTTAAATTTTTTTGATAGAATATTTAAAATTTAAAATTTTATCATAGTTCTAGGCCTGTATGCTTCAATAATTTTAGCCACTAGTCAGTCACATAGAGCTACTGAACACCTGAAATGTGATTAGTCAAAATATATACCATAGTTTGAAGACTTACTAATTAAAAACAAGTCAAATGTCAGTAATTTTATATTGCTTACATATTGAAATAAATTTTTGGATATATGATGCTGGATACATTGATTTAGATTATACAAAATAATTTCATTTGTCTTTTAAATTTGTTCCTGCAGAGTTTAAAAATTTTGTGTGTGTACGTATATGTATATATGTATATGTCTCTGTGTGTTCAACTATATTTCTAGTGGACCCTACTGGTCTAGATTTATTAGAAGTTAATGCACAAAAGACAACTTCTAGTGGACAATGTCTCTATATGTTTTCTATGGAATCAAGGAATTCTAGTATGGAAGGATTTTCTGGATCAGTTTTAATTGTTTGAAGATTCCCTAGAGCAGTGACTCTCCTCCTTCCTAATGCTGAGACCCTTTAATATAGTTAGTTCTAGCAACGAAAATAATTTTATGGTTGGGGGTCATCACAGCATGAAGAATTGTGTTAAAGGGTCTTGGCATTAGGAAGGTTGAAAACCACTGCCTTAGAGGAATTGTGATGCTATGCATTTATTTAAATTTAATTTAGGAGTTTATGAACTTTGGATTTTAATTTATTTTGAAAAAATAGTTTAAAACAAAATTCAAAAACTATTAAATTTAAAAGCAGAGAAAGAGTACTAATTAGTGCCATCATATTAACTCTTTGATTTTTTTTTTTAAATTGTGGCTTTCCATGTTTTCATTTAAGTCTGTTAGATCATGTATAGTACAGAAATATGTATACTGCTACATAGATCTGAGTCCTAATGAAGCTGGTAGCTTGTATTTATTAGAATGAATTGTTTTCATTTACTGATTTTATAATTATAAACATATGAAATTATTAGAACACTAATGAATCAATTTTATAGATATTTTCTATTTACTTTTTACATCTTACCTTAGTTTCAGAAGGATTGCTGCCGCAAAAAAAGTTTGAAAAACCCTAATTTAATTCAACCTCTCATTTTACAGATTTAGAAACTGATTATAAGGAAAAAGTTTCCTAACTTTTACACAATAAATTTGAATCCTGATATCAAACTGTATGTACACAGGGTAAGTATTTTCTGTTATAAAGTCATATTCACTGGAATACAATATTGAGTAGGGGTTAAATTCAGAACATTTTGATTTAAATTATTCCTTTAAAATAATATAGTTCATTATATGAAATAATTGGTTTCATTTTAAATTCCATATATATATGGAATGTATATATTTTCCTGAATTTTCTATGAATTGTCAGTGTTTGGTCTTTGGATGCGTAGTCCATGATGCTGAGACCTTTCTTCATGATCCTGTTGAGTAAACATTGGAGAAGCAGGTGAAAGAGGCCGTTTGACAGCCACAGATAGGTTATTCTGTCTACCTGATTAAGAATTCTTTCTACTGTCAGGCTCTTTGAGTATTATGTAGGATCTAACTTTTTTTTTCTTTTTATGTGCCAAGTTTTTTAGAGCTCACCACTTACCTCTTCTTCAGACTGTTTTGTAACACATGTTCCTGTCTTGTTCTTTCAGAATTTCTGATTCTCCTGCAGAAACCATTAGCCATTGCATGTTAGTATGTATAGATTCTTAACTCAAGAAATTTCTTCTTCAGGCGAGGTAGACTTATGGTAGATCTGTCTACTATGAAGATTTCCTTTTATTTCTTAGTCAGGGTTTCCCTTATGTTGGTTGGGGTGGCAAAGCCTCAGCAATCTATTTCTGGATATTAGTAGCATTAAGTAAAAGCCAGGTATAAACTAGGCTTGATTATTTTATCACCTCTGATGTGAAACTCCCCATGAGGGCATTAGTATTGTTAGAGGGTGGGACGGTGATGTGGAGATAGGCTTTTTGTAGTAACCTGTTCATATACTTTCTTGTGCCTTTGGGCTTTTTATTTTTATTCTTTATACATACTGTATATATCGATTTTGTTAATGGAATTTTTCTGGGTGTATCTACTTATGCCCCCCCCCAACAAATGGCATGGTTCCTGAAAGATGTATGTACTTTTCCTTTCCCATTTTTCTTATGTGAATGGTCAATGGTGAGCCTTTAGGTGAATGCCAGGAAGAAAGTTCTTGGTATAATCCGATATATAGGATCCGTTCTTAAGAGTACCTTGTCTTCTCTTCATGTAGGGAATTACAGGGCTGTAAGCTAAAGTCTAGAAATTGATTGATGGCTTGTGATTCTATTTTTTTATTTTATTATTATTATTATTATTTTTTTGTGGAGATAGAGTCTCACTCTATCGCCCTCGGTAGAGTACTGTGGAGTCACAGCTCACAGCAACCTCCAGCTCTTGGGCTTAAGCGATTCTTTTGCCTCAGCCTCCTAAGTAGCTGGAACTACAGGTGCCCACCACAGTGCCTGGCTAATTTTTGATGCAGTTCGGCCGGGGCCAGGTTTGAACCCTCAGCCCTTGGTATATGGGGTTGGCGCCCTACTCGCTGAGCCACAGGCGCCGCCTGGCTTGTGATTTTAAATAATGAAAACTTAACACTTTGGTGTGTTGAAGGCATTTGGATTATTCTAATGAAAGTCTTTATTACTGTTACTGAGCCATCAGTGGGCTCATTACACTGGCTTTTGAGAAAGCTTTTTTTATTGTAAATCGACTGGCAAAGACACAGGAAGTGGAAATGTTCAAATCTGTCTCCTTGAGCTGGGAGCTATGTGCTGGGTGCTGGTGCAGGTTTTATCAGTGGTCATGAGATGTGATCTGATTGGATCTTGCAATGAAATAATATTGAGAAGTTTACTATGTCTGGATTACTATGGGATGATTCCAGTGCTTGATCTAACTGGATCTTGAATTATATCAGGTGGTATTTGCTTCTTAATTTGGTTCCTGTTCTTTGATCTGAGTGGTGAGGTTGTACCCATAGTTACATGTTTAGTTCATCGGGGCACGTTCAGGTTGTATAACTTGCAGCCTGGGGGTCTATGGCAACTGAAAAGCAACTCCTCATTTTATTATTATACAAAGTTGAACCAGATTGGGTTCTGTGGTTGTAGCATTATCCATTGATATTATTTTTATAGACACCAGAGTCCAATAAGGATAGCCCAGAATCTCTATAGATTAGATCACGTTCATTACCACACCAAATAAATTCCACCAAAAAAAAAAAGAAAAGAAAAAGAAAAAAAAAAAGTACCTAGATGTCCCTAAATTTTATCTCCTTGTATAGTATTCCAGTGTTTTGTTTCAGTGTGTAGACTCGGATCTTAAATCTAGAAAGGACTTCTGTTATTGTATTTCTATCGACATTTACATTTGATAAGATTGTATATTCTGATTATGTGCTCTTTTTCATCCTTTTATCCTTTTCCTCTGAGCTTTGGGATGTTATGTCAAAATTTTCTATTAATTTTGGGTTCTGTTTATTTATCGTAGCTCTGAAGTTCATCTAATCTCAGTTACGTCTTCATGACTACTTAGGCATATAAAAATGTATTATTCTCTTTTGACTTTTGTGAGAATGGGAGTCATACATTTGGAAAACCATTTATTTCTGGGGGGAGGAACATTTTGTGAGTTTCTTTTTTTTGAGACAGAGTCCTTACTACATCCCCTTTAGTAGAGTGCTGTGGAATCACAGTTCACAGCAACCTCAACTCTTGGGCTTAAGTGCTTCTCTTGCCTCAGCCTCCCAAGTAGCTAGGAGTACAGGTGCCCACCACACTGCCCAGCTATTTTTTTTTTTGTTGTAGTTGTCATTATCATTTGGCAGGCCCTGGGCGGGGTTTGCACCTGCCAGCCTCAGTGTATGTGGCCGGCACCCTACTCATTGAGCTATGGGTGCCACCTGTGAGTTTCTTTTAAGTCACTTTCTTCATTTTTCTTTTGGGTTGTGTGTTTTTTTTTTTTTAATCCTCATGGAACGAAATTGATGCTCTTCCTTTAGTCAAGGAAGAGTTGAGCTATAGGGTCACAGTAAATGTTGGCTCTTGCCTGAATTTGGAGAATATATTTCTTGAATATTTGACTTACCATTTTAAGAATCCATAAAATCTGGAGAGTAGCTATGGTAGAGAACTTCGCCTCTCTGCTGAAGATTTCTTCCCCTTACCCCACTTTGTGTCCAGCCAAGCTAGTGACAGGGCCTGAAAATGTCTCTCCAGGCTTCATTTCCCTCTGTGGGGTCCAGGCTTCAGCCTGTCACCCTCAACTGGAAGAATTCTGAGGTTGTATAATAATGCTAACAGTGTACAAATATTGCTAATTTACATGAGTGGGGAAGGCAAACTGTGTTGACTTTTGGTTGACTATCTGCCTTGCTTCTAGGACCCACCAAAAGTGATGTGGGTTGTTAGGAATAGACTGCATGGGGGGGAGATAGTTTTCTCACAAGATGAGAAAGAGCTCCCTAGTGGGCCAAATTTGACTCCTTCCATTATGTCATCTCTGTCCAGTAATGAGTAGAAATTTATTAAAGTTTATGTGAAATGAAGGTTGCTTCTGTTTTCCAGTGATGATATATATTCTCCTGATTTTTAAAAATGTTATTTTTATTTTCCCCCATTTCCTTCCTCTTCCTCCCCAGCTTTCCCTCTTATTTCTGTTTAAATTATTTTTATGAATTTATGAGGTGCATGTGCAGATTTGTTATATATTGTGTGGTGGTGAAGTTTGGACTTCTTGTGTGACCATTACCCAATTAATGGATATAGTACCCATTAAGTAATTGCCAACTCCACATATCCTTGCCTCATTCCTACCCTTCTGAGGTCTCTGATGTCTATTATTCCATTCTCTGTTCATGTGAACTCATTGTTTAGCTTCCACTCATAAGTGAGAATGTGTGGTATTTGTCTCTTTGTGTCTGAGTAATTTCACTTAAGATAATGGCCTCCAGTTCCATCCAAGTTCCTACAAAAGATGTGATTTCATCCTTTTTGATGGCTAAGTATTCTTCGGGGGTGTGTGTGTATGTATGTATATGTATACATATGCACACACATATACATACATACCACATTGTTTTTATCCAATCATCAGTTGATAGGTTGATTCCAAGTTTTTGCTATTGTGAATAGCTCTGCAATAAATGTACAAGTGCAGGTATCTTTTTGATCTCATAATTTATTTTCCTTTGGGTAGATACTCAGTAGTGAGATTGCTGGATTGAATGGTAAGTCCTGTTTGTAGTTTTTTGAGACATCTCCATATACTTTTCTATAGAGGTTCTTCTAATTTACATTCCCACCAACAGTGGAGTAAGCATTCCATTTTCTCCACATCCTTGCCAACATCTTTTGTTTTTGACTCTTTAATAATAGCTGTCCCGACTAGAGTAAAATGTTATCTCTTTATGGTTTTGATTTGTATTTCTCTGATAATGAGTGATGCTGAGCATTTTTCATGTGTTTCTTGGCCATTTATATGTCATCTTTTGAGAACTATCTGTTTGTCCTTTGCTCACTTTTTAACGGGGTTATTTTTCTAGCTGAATTGTTTGAATTCCTTATAGATTCTGGATATTAGTCCTTTGCTGAATGCATAGCTTGCAAATATTTTCTCCTGTGCTGTAGGTTGTCTTTTTACTCTGATTATTTCTTTTGCTCTGCAGAAGCTTTTGAGCTTAGGCCATTTTTGTTTTTTGGCTGTATTTGTCTTTGGAGTTTTAGTCATAAACTATTTGCTTAAAACAATGTCCAGATGAGTATTTCTTTGGTTTTCTTCTAGAATTTTTATAGTTTCAGGTGTTACATTTAGTGAGAGGAAGAGATCTAGTTTCATTCTTCTGCATATGGCCATCTAATTTCCCTAGCACCATTTATTGAATACAGTGGCCATTTTCTGGTTTGAGTTTGTTTGTTTGGTGATAAGTATGTGGCTTTATTTCTGGATTCCTTATTCTGTTTCATTGATGTGTATCTGTTTTTATGTTAGTACTATGCTGTTTTGGTTAGTGTAGCTTATAGTACAATTTGAGTTCCAGTAATATGATACTTCAAGCTTTGTTGTTTTTCCTTAGGATGGCTTTGGTATTTGGACTCTTTTTTGGTTTCATATGAATTTTAAAATTTTTTGTTTAATTCTGTGAGAAATGAATGACCTTTGTTTTTTGATAGAAATTGCATTGAATCTGTAAGGTTGCCTTGGACAGTATGGTCGTTTTAACCTATTCTTCCAGTCCATGAGCCTGGATTGCTTTTCTATTTGTGTCATCTATGACTTTTTAAAATCAGTGTCTTGTAGTGTTTCTCATAGAGATCTTTCACTCCTTTGATAAATATATTCATAGGTACTTTCTTTTTTTGCAGATATTATATATGGGATTGAGTTCTTGATTTGGTTCACAGCTTGGTCAATGTTGGTGTATGGAAATGCTACTGTTTTTTCTCCAGTTATTTTTGTATCCTGAGACTTACTGAATTCATTTATCAAATTTAAAAGTCTTTTAGAAGAGTCTTTAAGGTTTTCTATAATATACAAGATTACATATATAATAAGATATATCTTAATCTATAATAAGATATAAAATGATGATATATCATCAGGCTTGGCTCTCATAGCTCAGTGGTTAGGGCATCAGCCACAAGCACCTGGGCTGGCGTGTTCAAACCTGGCCTGGGCCAGCTAAACAACAATGACAACTACAACAAAAGAAAGAGCTAGGCATTGTGGTGGGTGCCTGTAGTCCCAGCTACTTAGGAGGCTGAGGCAAGAGAATTGCGTAAGCCCAAGAGTTTGAGGTTGCTGTGAGCTGTGATGCCATGGCATTCTACCTAGAGTGACACAATGAGGAGAAAAAAAAATTATATCACCAGCAAACAGATATAATTTGACTTTCTCTTTTCCAATTTAGATGCCCTTTATTTCTTTCTCTTGCCTAATTGCTCTGGTTAGGACTTCTAGTACTATGTTGAAAAGGAGTAGGGAAAATGGGCATCCTTGTTTTTTTCCAGTTCTTGGGGGAATGGTTTCAACTTTCTCCATTCACTATGATGGGAAAAAGTTGGGTGTGGGTATGTCATATACAGTTTTTACCATTTTAAGTTATGTTGTTTCTGTGCCAATTTCTTGAATGTTTTTTATCATGAGAGGAAGATTAATATTATCATACTTTTTCTGCATCTACGAAATGATCATATAGCTTTTGTTTTTATTTCTGTTTATGAAGTAAATCACATTTATTGATTGGAGTATGTTGAACCAATCTTGAATCCTTGGAATAAACTCATGTGATCACGGTATATTCTCTTTTTGATATGCTGTTGGATTCAGTTTGTTCATATTTTATAGAAAACTTTTAATCTGTGTTCATTAGGCATATTGGTCTGTGTTTCCTTTTTTTCTTCTGTCCTTTCATGGCTTTGGTATGAGGGTGATTGCGGCTTTGTAGAACCTGTTAGGAAGGATTTCTTGCTCCTTGACCCTTTGGCACAGTTTCAAGTAAGATTGATACCAGTTCTCATTTGTGTCTGATAGCATTCAGCTGTAAATCCATGTGGTCCCTGGATTTTTTCCAGTTGGGAGGTTTACTACTGATTCAGCCTTACTACTCATCATTGGTTTGTTCAGGATTTCTACTTCTTCCCAATTCAAGCTTGGGATGTTTTATGTTTCCAGGAATTTTTATATTTCTTCTAGGTTTTCTGGTTTATGAGCGTAGAGATGTTCACATTGTTCTCAGATGATCTTTTGTATTTCCATGGTATCACTGGACCTTCTTTTTTCTGGCTGTGTTTATTTGAATTTTATCTCTTGGTTAATAGTATAGATGTCTACCAGCTTTATCTTTTCAAAGAACCAACTTTTCATTAATTCTTTGTGTGTGTGTATATATATATATGTGTGCGTGTGTTTATGTATATATGTGTGTCTCTACTTTGTTTAACTCTGATCTTTGTTTTTTCTTCTAGCTTTGCATTTATTCTAATTTTTCTAGTTCCTTGAACAATGAGCTTAGTTGTTAATTTGTGATTTTGGGAGGGGATTGGCATTTAATACATAAAATTCCTCTTCCTTCACACAGTGTCTCTTGTCAACTCTCTTATATTCCAGTGTCTTTTCCAGACAATCTAATTTAAGTATGGCTATCTACTTGATATTTTGGTTCCTTTCTGAGAAAGAGGCATTCCCTAGTTGCATCTAGTTTGCCATTTTGAACCCTGCTATTTCTTGGTTATTTCAATGAAAACTTTAAAAGTATTGAAAGTAGTAAACAGTTTTATTTCATAAACATTGTGTTTAGCGTATATAATTTTTACAAACATATTTAATTTGATAAAATAGAGGCATAGAATTATTTTTAGTGTATGTTTATACCAACTTAATGTAAAGCTAATTGCATTTACTTTTGACAGCTGTTTTTCCAGAAGGTAATTAGTACTCATTTCCTTTTTAGAAAATGGATTCTACGTCTGTCTTACCAACATTTTTAGATGTGGATTTGACAATATTACGTATTGAATGTCTTCCCAAGGATATCCTGGTGAAATTTCAAGGCAGAAATAATAGTGAATGTGAGTTTGACTACCACATATTGCAGAGGGAAATACAACATATTCCAAAAGTGAAAAATAATGTGGACATTGATGAATTTTGTTTGGTTGAAGAAAGAGTATCTGGAGAATGGCAAAGAGGAAGAGTTGTGGAAAAGAAAAATGAACTCTATACAGTGCTTCTTATAGATCGTGGAGAGGAACTAAGGGTTGATAATACGCAAGT
The DNA here is from genome assembly GCA_963573935.1 of Arctocebus calabarensis. Classification (NCBI taxonomy): domain Eukaryota; kingdom Metazoa; phylum Chordata; class Mammalia; order Primates; family Lorisidae; genus Arctocebus; species Arctocebus calabarensis. The sequence continues at coordinate 10,239 of CAUYON010101261.1, read as the reverse complement.
TGCTTCAGCATGTGGCAATTTATTTGAGCTACCGCCACGGGTAGTATTTGGTATTTTCGCCAACATACTACCAATTGGGGAAAAATGGTCTCCTAAGGCTTTGAATTATTTTAAGTCATTAGTAGGAATACATGTGAAAGGTTATGTACAAGCTATTTTGCCTCTGCAAGTGATTCTTCTTGAAGTACCAAAAGTTATATCCCAGGCTCTTGAGTTACAGTTAGGAAGATTTATTGATGGAGATTCATTTCATCTTATTGTGGAAATGTTAAAAGAATTCCCTCAACAAATGCCAGATTTATTACAACATAAAAGACCTGAATTGTCATTAAGGAATAATGATACTTCACTTGATATTCAACATGTTCTGGATAATTTACAGCCATCTTTGTCAGTAGGAAGTACTGAAAGTATAAAGGTATCATCTGCACTCAGCCCAAGTAAATTTTATTGTCAATTAATTAAATGGATTCCAGAGCTAGAAAACTTGACAGTATGTATGACTTTGCATTATGATATTATCAGTCAAGAAACTAGTCCCACATGTGATAATTTTGGACTACTTTGTGTTGCCAAGAGGATAAATGGACAGTGGCATAGAGGAATTCTTCAGCAGCTCTTGCCCAATAATCAAGTAAAAATTTGGTTTATGGATTATGGAAGTAGTGAGGCTATACCCTCAATTCATGTAAAGAAACTTAAACAAGATTTTATTTTAGTACCATTATTTTCATTTCCATGTTCTCTTACACATTTACACAGTCCAGATAAAGATGCAAGAAAGTATCAGCTGAGTGTATTTAAGCAAGCTTTGTTAGGACAAACGGTATATGCACACATTGATGAGTTCAGTAAGGATGAGCATTTGTATTACGTGACATTACAAAGTCAAGAGTCTACAATTAATTCCAAGTGTCTACGGAAGACTGTAGGCACACAAATACTTTGTCCAGTGTCTGATTCAAAACTCACCAATATCTCTAGTAGGACTGGTGCTACTGATGTGAACACCTTTGCAGTTGAGAGTTTTATTGGAAACATTGAATTGTCAATAGACTCGCTAAATAAAAATAACATTTTCAAAGTAGGATTTCCTATTAAAACTGTACAAATGGAGACAGAGGCTGCCTATGTAGCTTTTGTAGTTTATGTATTAAACCCATCAAATTTCTGGGTACGCACTAATGACCATCAGAATGAATTTCAAGATCTAATGACAAATATAAACAAATTTTATGATTTGTGTGAAAATGATGAAATGGTTCTAAGAAAACCTGAACCTGGATTATTTTGTTGTGCTAGATATAGCAAGGACAGACGTTTTTACAGAGCTGTCATCACTGAAATTAATGGTCATAAGATTAATGTTTATTTTTTGGATTATGGAAATACTGATTCCATACCATTTTTTGATGTAAAAATTTTGCTTCCAGAATTTTGTGAATTGCCTGCCTTAGCCATGTGCTGTTCACTTGCACATGCATTTCCTGTTGAAGATTTATGGGTGAAGGCTGCAATTGATTATTTTAAAAAAATAGTTTTGAACAAAGCAATTTTGCTTCAAGTTATAGCAAAAAGAGATGATAAGTACTTTGTAAATATTCAAAGTATTGAAGCCTCAGAAAATATTGATGTTGTCTCTCTTATGTTACAAGCTGGCTATGCAGAATATTGGGAAGTAGAACCAGAATGTCTTAAAAAATCTCTAAATGGATATTCGGTGTTAAATTTAAAATCTAAAAACAAAGTTAATATTAAAAACGTTATCTCTGCCCTTCTTGAAGGACCTAAATCTAAAAAGTATCATTCAAATAAGGAAGAGGAAAATAACTTGTCTTTGTCAAAATACTCAGCTATTAATTTATTAGATTTAACAAATCCTTTTACCTCTGTGGGGACTGCTTCATCATGGTGTTATAAAGAATATATCTTTAAACCAGGAACAGTTCTTAAAGTTAAATGTTCTTATTATTATAGCCCACGTGACTTTTCATGCCAGCTCCAATGTAAGTTAGAAGATCTAAAATTGCTGATGGAACAAATTCAGAGTTATTATAGCATGAATTCTGATCCTTATCAGATTGGCCAGATTGCTTGTGTGGCTAAGTATTCCAAAGATGGGAAGTGGTATAGAGCTGCTGTTCTGACTCATGTATCAAAAAAAGAAGTTGACATAGTATTTGTTGACTATGGTTACCAGGAAAGAGTTTTAATTAAAGATCTTTGTGGTATTAACCCACATTTTCTTTCTTTAGAAGGCCAAGCCTTCAGATGTTGTCTTGACCATTTAGTTGAACCCACTAGTTGTAAGTTATTGAACTGGACAAGAGAAGCAGCTAGAGACTTTGGGAAATTTCTCTCTTCATCTGGAGGGCTATTGACGTGTATTATCCATGCCTTAGTTCTTATAGATCCTAACTGTTTATGTAATTTGGTGGATTTACAATCTTCATTTACTAGTGCAAAAGAATTTCTTATTAATTGTGGCTCTGCTCAGTATACCACATTATCAAAGCCACTTCCATCTTCAGTTAGTCTTTATAGTTACTATTATTCTTCATTTAATATAAACATTGGAAGTGAAGAAGAAGTATATATATCTCACATATATAGCCCCCAAAAGTTTTATTGCCAGCTTGGTAGAAATAATAAAGACCTAGAGATGATAGGAAAAAAAATCACAGAGATTATTAATCTCAAAAGTTGCCCAAAATATGATTCTAAAAAAATGAGATTGTGCATATCTAAGTACATGGAGGATGGCCTCTCATATAGAGGTTTGGCAATGCCAACAGGTTTGTCATCTGACTTTCTGGTCTATTTTGTGGACTTTGGAAATAAGCAGTTAGTAGAAGAAAACATGTTGTGGGCCATTTCTGATCAGTGTCCAGAGTTGCTGTTTACACCTGTGCAAGCAATTAAGTGTTTTTTATCAGATATTCGAGATGTAGATATTCCAGCAGAAATCAATAGCTGGTTTGAGGACAATTTTTTGGGAAAACCATTAAAGGCAGTAATATTGTCCAGGGAGGCAGATGGCCAGCTAGGTATGGAATTGTATGATGGAAATCAGCATATAAATAAAAAAATTAAAATGTTACTTCATGCTTACAGAAACAAACATTGTGACCAAGCACACTGTTTAGAAGAGAACCATAAAATAAACGAAAGTAAGAGACTCACTGCTTCTTTGAAAGGCAAAATGGAAAATGACTATCACAATAATATGGTAAATAGAACCAGTCTTGTAACATATTCTGAAAGCAAAATAGACCAATTAATGCAACCCCAAAGTACATATACTGGTCTTTTGAAACCATCATTTTGTTATAAAATTGAACCTGTGTCAAAAAACAAAGTGAAGAAGTCTTTGAATGATGGCCTTAAAAGTGTAAAAATTGTCCCTCGATATGCACATATTCTTGATGAGACTGGTGTGGGCCAAAAATCAGTAAAAGTTGTATCACAATCTTTTATCAGAGAGTTAAATCAAGGAGCCTCACAAAGCCTTAATAGACCACAAATCAAAGAGCTTCCTCAACTCAAAATTTTCTTGAATACCAAAATTAAAGGGTATGTTTCTAATATTAGCAATCCAGCAAGTTTCCACATTCAGCTTGCTGAGAATGAAAATGTAATTGTCAGACTTGCCGATGCCTTAAATGAAAGAAGAGGAAATACAGTGAAAGAGAGAAAATCAGCGAAACTTCTGGTTGGGGATCTTGTGGTCGCAGAATACTCTGGTGACAGTGCCATTTACAGAGCAGTTATTAAGAAAATTTTGCCAGAAAATTCTTTTGAAGTGGAATTTATCGACTATGGTAACACTGCAATCGTAAACACATCAAAAATGTATGAACTTAACAGGGAATTTGTAACCATACCCCAGCTAGGAATCCATTCTTTTCTTAGTGGGGTAAAATGGAATGAGCCTGATGAAATATGGGACAGCAAAATGGTTGATTATTTTGCTTTGAGAGTAACTAACAAAACAGTTTCTTGTGAATTTTTGAAAAAGCATGAGCAGAAATGGGAAGTAAATATAATTTGTGATGAAAAATATGTCATTAATGAACTCCTGAAATGGACAGCTTGTTCAAAACCAGAGAAAATAGCATTGCAAATACCTCAGATTGTCTCTCAAATGGTTGGCCCTGGTGATAATACTGAAATAAAGAAAGGAAGATCAAATGAATGTGAAGGGTCTGTAATCCTTCACCAATCCTACCAACTGGTTAAAATTCCATGTGAAGAGTTAAAACCTGGACAGCTTGAAAAAGCTGAAATACTCCATGTTTCGCAAAATGGAAGATTTTATGTTAAGTTATCCAGAAACAAAAAAGTTTTGTCTGATTTAACATTATTAATTGCCAAAGAAGAAAATAACTCTTCTCTTTTATCAGTGGAAAATATTGAAAAAGGTTTAGAATGCTTGGCAAAGTCCAAAAAAACTTTGAAGTGGTATCGATCAAAAGTAGAAAAGAAGTACAGTGATCAGAGAGTGCTCGTGTTTTTGGTAGATCGTGGTAGATATGAAATAGTGCCTTTGCGTAATACCAAGGAGCTGAGTAATAATGAAATCAGAAATATTCCAAGACAAGCTGTGTCTTGTAAATGGATTTGGCTTGAAAATTCTAGGAACATGTCATTTGAGTCCATTGTGTGTTCATTCACGCAGTTGGAAATAAGCATCCTTTTTCTGAAGTATTTAGATTCTGTTTGGGAAGTAGACATTTTGGTAGATAACCTGTTACTTTTGGAATATTTAAATCTGAATACAGTTGTTGAAGAAAACAAATGTAGATCTTATGGAATTGCTTTCAATGTTGAATCTAAGATTCCTGTGTCATCATGCTTAATCCGATCATTTACTTGGGCACAACTCCAAAGTGGTCGGTTTTATTCTGGTATTGCCACTGCTGTTGCTGATCCATCAGACTTCTGTGTTCAGTTAGAAGATTTCTTTGATACAATGAAGTATCTCTTTATGTTACTTTCAGATCTCCCAGAAACATTACAGACCTTGCCTCAAGAACTCATAATTCCTGGGTCTGGTTGTTTGTTCAAATATGAATTGGAAGATCAATGGAATAGAGTAGAAATTTGTGAAATCTCTGATCAGTCTTTACTTCTCGTATTGATTGACTATGGATTTTCTTTTTATATACCTTATTCAGATATAATACATCTTAAAGTTGTTCCCGAGGAACTTTTGAATTTGCCAAGGCTCACTTACCCATGCATCTTACATGGTATCCTGCCTGCTGAAGGGAAATATTGGAGTGAGGAAGCTAAGAGCTTTTTTAAAGATTTCCTAAGTAAACCAGGTTTAGTTTTTCTATTCAGAGAATATAATTTTGAAACAAAACTGAAAGTAGATGTCATTCATGAGAAAAACAATTTGGCAGATGTATTAGTTGCATCAGGTCTTGCAACATATTCCAAAGATTCATCTAATTTTGTTGAAATTACGGCCATGGGACCTGTTAAAACCCAGTGTAAATTACAGAGTAAGCCTATTTGCCCATCATCAGATCAAACTTGTTACAAGAAAGAGGATATAAATTACACATGCACTGAGAAACAAAAGCCAAAAAAGCAGAAATTTGTAAAGAGGAAAGATTTCTCTAAGAACCTCTTTAAAAAAATCCGTCTCAGTAAAAGACTACATTCTGGAAATTTAACACTGAGAAAGAAAGTTGGTGGTGGACAGCAGAGTCCCCAAGGTGTCATTACGTTTGACACATGTGCAGCGGCTTCATTTTGGGAGCTGCCTGATGATTTGAAGAATAACATCAATTGTGTTGGAAATATTTTTAAAAAACTACCCAGTGATGGAAGACAGGAACATAATAATACAATGGACTTGAGAATAACAGTAAAAGAGTTGCATGTCACTGAAAAAATTGTATCAGAACAACACTTTCAAGGTAAGTAGCTATTTAAAAAAAAAATCAGTACTTTTCTGCTGATTTGGTTTTTGATTCTTTAAAAATTTTTCCTGTATTAAAATTATCCACATTGGAAATACTATATTGCAAGAAAACTTACTAGAAAATCTGAATAAATGGAGAAACTGGTAGTGATACTTGGATTATAAAATGATTCTTCCATATCTTTATCCACCACTTTATCATCGGGTGGTAGAATGCAGTGAAGGTAAATTTTAAGTACACATGCATGCAAACATGAATGACATTTTACAGATCATTTCAAGGGTTTCATAAAACTCCTAACGGGTCTATAAGTCTCAGGTTAATAAATGCTTTTAATTAGTGAGTTTCCTATTTTCTATTCCAGTTTTCTATTATGTATTGTTTCATGTCACATGCAGTATATCTTTAAGTTTTAAGTATGCTTCTAGGATATTTCTAAATCAGCTAGACTTAAAAGACAAATTTAGTCTAGCATATTTTTTATTAAATTTTTTGGACATCAAATTCTAAATATGTTAAAATTTTAATATCTCAATAGTATATGATTTGCTTGTGCACATAATTATTTTCTGTATGGATTAGTTACTAAGGAGTTTGTAACTTATAAAGAATTTTTTATTGAATGTTCTAATATTATAAATAAAATTTATAGTATTCCATAGTCTGTATTCTACACATGACTAACCAAACAGGTTACACTCTTTGAGGTGTCTGGTTTTTACTGATGTAATGTTAGCTGGTGTATTATTTGAATTCTTTTTTGAATATATTATAGTGAATTGATAAATGCTTTAAAATTGGCCCCCTTTTCCTTCTAATTTTTTCATCTTTATGGTAGCAGTGGTTATAACAGTGACAGAAACAGCTACTATATTTTGAATGCTTAACTAAATTCCAGGCACTGTGGTAATAGCTTTATATGTATTACCTTATTAATGTTTATTACCACAACTCTGAGGTAGGCTGTTATTAAGGTTTAAGTGAGCCTAATAAGTAGTACCCTGTTTCTTTGTCCGAATTCTAAACCACTTTTGAAGAAACCATCTCAGAAGGAGAAAGGCAGTTGGAAAGTAAATTGTCACACTTATGCAAAATAAATCCAAAAACCATATTGATGAATGTAGCTCATATTCCAGAAAAATTGGCTTACCAGTACCAAATTAAGGAATACTTACGTTTACACTTATCCACAAAAGGCAGAGATAAGAGAACCTTCATATGGGAGTCTATCCATGTAAAACGTATGGCCAGAGGCGGTTCTCTCCAAAAAGAACGGGGAGAGACTAATCTAACGTAGGCCTTTCTCCTCCCAAGTGACCGATTTTATGATTTTATTACTCCCCTCCTGGAAGCATGACAGAGGGGTAGAAAGACGGTAGGAGCAGTTTGCAAGGAGAGTTCCCCATTCACAATTACTTCTATTGGAAGGAAACATCAGGAATGGGGAAGGAGAAATCTCTCCCAAGGTCACCATTTTATATATGAATCTCAGGGAAAACGAAATATCTTGACTATGAGTTTAAAGCTGGTAAAGAAGAAATTGAGTTATTAAACTCATATCTCTGACTGCTTTTGTTATTTTATACTCCCCTTTGAAAACCCTTGGCCATCACACTATGCATTTTGGCTCTTGTATATCTTTTGTTATTTACCTGTGTGTGTGCCTACCTACTTTGTTTTTTTACATCAAACTCTTTAAGAACCCACCTTGGGCCCTTACTTTTGTCTCCTGGCACTGGTAGCATGTAATGAATTACTAAGTGAGTTAAAGTGAAAGTAGTTATTGGACAAGCTGTTAGAAAACCAAACAAATTATACTTAAAAATTTTGAAGTTCTATTTAAGGAAGAAATCATAACTTTGTGGCAAATAAAAGAAACATTATTTCATGGATTAAGAATACATATATTTGCTATAATCATAGCTTTAAAACAAAACAAGAAAACAATAGAAAAAACAGATTTTTTTTTTGCCTTTACTATCCAAACTTACCACCTGTTTCTCTTCTGTTATTGCTTGTAGGTATTCTTAGTCTGGGGTAAAGTGATTTCATAGTTCTTCTTGTCTTGGTTGAAGACATCAGTATTTTAAACTCTTGTCTGTTGTGGGCTTAAATTCAGTGCTTTTCAACCTTGGATTTGCATTTGTATTAGAAATAACAAAGGAAGCTTTAAAAAACTGGTATCTGGGTCCCCCCCCTCTTTTTTTTTCCTGGTCTCTTACAGACTTTTTTTAATTGGTTAGGGAATGTGACCTCATCTTCGGGATTTTTAAGATTTCTAGATGATACTAATGTGCTGCTAAGGTTGAGAGGAATTTCCTGGGTTATTTTGTGAGAGAAAATGATTTTGGACTTTGTCTGAAAACTCTTTAGAATCCATTCCTTCCATATTTGGAGTCCAGACTATGCTCATAATGAGTCACAGTAATTCTGAGCTCATCTTAGAGGAAATATAATGGTAAAAATACCATGTTAGAAAGGCTCCCTGTCAGAGGTGTCCACCCTCCAGCCTACAGGCTGGGTGCAGGATATTATTATTATTATTTTTTGTGGTGTGGGATACTCAAAAAGTATGCCCAGACCTTTTCTTTCATTTATCAACTGTCGTTGGTGTTTGTGTACTTAATGTGCAGCCCAAGGCAACTCTCCTTCTTCCAATGTGTGGCAGGAAAGAAAAAAAGGTTGGACACTCCTGCATCATGCATTTATTTTATCTTGCCCTCAGGTATACTAATTATAGAAGTTGCTGCCCTTTACATTTAGAAAATTGACTTATTTTCCCATAGTTTCAGCCTACTCACACATAACTAGTATTTAAATATTCAAAGTAATTGTTTTTCTTTGCAGACTATTTTCTGCAGAACAAAAATTGCTAGTCTTTTTTCAGGATGTTCTTTCATGTTTTTTTCATTTTTTGTGTGTGCACTTGTTTTTGCCTGGAAGTCCTTGTATAGAAAATTATGAGAACTAGAGACTGTAACAGCTGTTTTTTAAGTACAAAAGTATTTGATCACTCTTTGGTAATGAAGCAATCCTTGATGGTAATATGTGCCTACCCTCCTACAGCTGTTTATTTAAACAGAAGACATCTTTGGAAGAAATCTGGAATGGCAACTCAAATTTAGAAACGAGTTTTTTTGACATTTTAAGTATGATGTAATATAGACATCCAGAGGGGCCTGGCTGACTTGTGAAATGCCAGTCTGAAATGCCTAATATACAATACAGATTTATGCATCACTTGCCCTGAGTGGTAATTAAAACTATGGGCATCGAGGTCAGACTCTGAGTTTGAAATACTTTATCTCTTATTAATTATAAAACTATGGAGAAAGTTTTTATCACTTCTGTGCCTCAGTTTCTTCATGTGTAAAATGGAGATCACAATACTAACTGCCTTATTGGCTGGTTGTGAATAAGATAAGACATGTAAAGCATTTTCAGTAGTGCCTGGTATATCATATTATGAATGTTTACTGTTAGAAATCTTAGTAATCCTAATAAAGCTGTATTTGCTTTGAAAGTAGTTTGATAAGATAGTTAAAAGAATTTCTGATGATGCTATGCAAGAAATCGAAATATTTAGGTCAGATACACACGTTTAGTGTAATGGTCATGTTCATGACTAAACTTCTGTTCTGAAGATAGGATTTATGAGTAAGAGATGATTATAGGTCTGAAGAACAGAATGGGTTATGTATATTTTTTCCATTGTGAATATATATTGCTGAATTAAGATGTTTTTAGTTGACATATCATACATATAGTATGTGTCATAGTATATTTTATAATTATGTATCTGTGTCCAATTTTGTTCCTTCTTGTGAATTTTAGGAATTAATTGAAAAAGAAATCTAACAGAAATTTAAAGAGTAAGTCTCAAATAACTCTAGAGAGACTCATGCTTTAGAAAATATACTAGAGCATACTCATTTTTTTTTTTTTTAATTGTTGGGGATTCATTGAGGGTATAAGAAACCATGTTACACTGCATTTGTTGGATAAAGTCCCTCTTACAATCGTGTTTTGCCCCCAAAAGGTGTGGCACACACCAAGACCCCAAGACCCCACCCCCCTTGCTTCTTCCCTCTCTCTGCTCTTCCTTTCCCCACCCCTCCCTCATTCTTTCTCTCTCTGCTCTCCCCTTCTCTTACCCCCACCGTGTAAATAATTGTCATTAATTGTCCTCATCACAACAAAGTTTTATTAAGTCTCTAATGACATCTCCAGTGACCAATGAGAAGCTCAGTTTTGTTGGAGAAATGTACAATGTAGACAAAGAAGAGAGATCCACAGAACAACC
>CAUYON010101260.1:0-22015 GCA_963573935.1 Arctocebus calabarensis | reverse complement strand
GCCAAGGACCCATACAAACTGGGGGCCTTATTGGTATGGTGGGGTTAAGTGGCTCTGTCTTATTTTCAGCTGGTCTCTGTCTTACCCTAGATAATCAGTTACTCTGTGTTGGAGTCTGAGCCATGGAGAAATACCAACAGTTAGGTCACCACACACCCCACAGACAACAATTGGAAAAGGAAAATCCAACCTTCCCACTACCACACACTCAGGGTACCATTTTGGAGAGGCCTCGGGTGATTGGCCCAGTTGAAGTGGTCCCAATCAATTATCCCAGCCAGCACCAACCTCAAATAAAAACGTTGAAAAATCTCTGACAACTAGATAGCAGGAGTCTGCTGGTAGCTCTAGTATAATTTGCTCCAGTGCTCTATGAGCTCAGGAGGGCCCCCCCAGCAAGTAAATTAGTCTGAGAAGGTTGATGCCTCCTTCCCCACCTTGCCCCTCTGTCACATCCAGTCTCTGGTAACCCTGCAGGACTGTGATCCAGTTCCCTCCAACGAGCAGATGCTCCAGAGGTTTTCACCTGCCTGGGTCACAGGGGGGGTCTGTGGCTCCTCAGCCAGTCCACCAGTCTCTGTCACTGTTTGGCAAGGGGAGGTGAGGCCTGACAACCTGGGTACTTGATAGGGGCTGGGGTGATTCACCCAGTTCCAGCGCTGTCCCTGATTGATGTTGCTGATTGAATAGAACAAGTTCGCAGAATTTTTCCCTTGTGGATCAGATGTTGGGCTGCAAATAGGTCAGTCTGTGAGTTCCAGCCCTTTGTCTCAGCTTTCATCCCCTGAGGTCCAGGTGCAACTGAAGCAAAGTAAAGCAACCTCCACCCAGCTTTCTCAGAGTGTGTATTCTAATCCCCAAGCCCCGCCCCAGCCGGTACCACCTCAGGTGTACCCTTCACTCCTGAGTCCTGTGCCTCTGCCATGGGTCCACTCTGCCAGTGGCTGCCACCGGGGAAGCTGCCCAGCTTCCCCTGACCACCTCGAAAGACTGGGGGTGTCTCCTCAAAACATCCCTAGTGGTGGGACCCCCCTGCCATTGTTCTGGCCATTGCTGCTGCCATTCTGTGCCTCAGGGGATAGCCTCTCCAGCTCAGCCTCCTCTTGGCTCACTTTCCTCTCACCACTCCCAAGCCAGAAAATTAGCACAGATCAGCAACAGTCCACACCCTGTCCATAACCCTTGAGAAAATGTTCAAGAATCTGGACTCCATTGGAGACAGACCTCCAGACCTCAGGGTGAGAGTAGAGGGGAGTGCCAGGAGTTCAAACTTGCAGGTAGAGAATATATACAGTTTTATACCTGGCAGGAGAGTGCCATGGCACCCTAGTAGGGGAAGGAGGTCCAGTTTTTAAAGGGTCTCACCGTGGGGTAGAGTGGGAGGGATGATGTTAGAACTCTGCTCCCTTGTTTGTACGGAGGTATGGAGTATACTGCGAGCCGTTCTCATGGGGGAAGGGACTCCTGTCTGCTTGGTGATGTGTTCTGTACCTTTTGTTTGGATCCTTGGGGTCACTGGTCGCTCTAGCAGGGTTAATGTGCGTTCTTTGACCTCTCTTTTGGTTCAGATCTGAACCATTGACTTTCTTGCTAAATTTCTGTCCTTTAACTCTCCTTCTGGACAGGAGCTTCTGCGGAATGCTGGCTATAGACCGCCATCTTGGCTCTTCCCCCACATGCCCAAATCTTTATCATCCAAATACTTTAGTCTTCCCTGATTGTCTCTAAACATGGCTTGCAGACATTCCTGGTGTCTTTGTACAATAGATGTTCAGGGACTTCTGCCACCCACTGTTGTTTCCCAAGACTTGTCCCTCTCCTCCCTGCTCCATTCATGTTGTTACTGTGGGACCAGCCATGTTGATGCATTGTGCCTACACCTGAGACCTCTGTTGTTTGGTCCATGGGATTAGACATTTGAACTCTGGACCAATGAACCCATTCCTTGGAATTTTTAACTTTGGGTTTGAAAGACTTGTATCAACTGGTTTCCTATAGCTGAAGCTCTAAGATATAGTCCCCTGGAGCTGTCACAGTTTTGCTTTGTGGAGATCACTGACCTATAATAAAAGAGAAGAATGAAGCTGTGTGCAGAGAGCAGCAGAGACAAGATAGTATTGTATCAACTTTGTCAACCTGTGAGCTGTCAGCTTCCCCTTGTTCCTGAGCCCCTACTATATCCAATCTTTACCTAGTCTTAGAGTGAGGTAGATGTCCATAGATACTTCTAATACACTTTACAATTTCTTTAGTGGGTTTGAGATGATTTTCTGTCTCTCTGTCACCTAGAATACAGACTAATTAATATGCACTGACTGCTTCTAAGTGTTTTTGGGGTGATATTTATTACTTGACTTGATCACTGGTATAAATGGAAGATGAAGTTAAAACTGCAAAGAAGCATCCCTGATCTTAACATATTTTCTAAAATATATTTAGCTGACGTTTTCATTTGGAGACAACATAATCAAGATTATGGGCATTGGAATTAGACTTGGGTTTGAGGCCAACTTTATTTTTCCAAGCAGAAACGGAGACTTTGAACAGCTGATTGCAGTATTCTGAGGTGGTACCTAATTAGAAGAGTGACTGTTACATGGTATGTTGAATATTATGCATTGAAGGACCTGCCACAGAATCTGACTCGCCATAGACCCTCCGTGTTCCACATTCCACAGAATCTAAAATACCATCAGTTGTAATATGCATTGTGATTTTATGCACCACTGAGAAAGAAAAAGCCAATTAACTACATGGGTCATTCTAATTTCAGAGCTATTAAACTATGGAAAGAAGTATGTCTTAGAGTTGATGAAATACAGTCCATTAATTGGGAGCAGATGATCTAGGAAATAATGTTAGGCGCTGGCAATATGGAAGTGAACAAGACTTGATATGACCATCAAGGTGCTTAGAATCTAACAAGCGATGCATTTCAATTTTTCAAAAGGACACAGAATAACCCTAGATGGCAATTTCATCACTGGCAAAGACGGCTGGAATGAAGAAGTAAAGCAGAGGAGAAAGACTAGACTTTATCCCCATATAGGTTGTTAGAACCCACTGCTATTAAATTGTCATGCTGTGCATATCCACAAATCCAAAGCAAATTATCTGCTCACAATTGAAATCCTGCTGAGTTTCCAACACTCTAGTCCCCAGGGAGCTATTTGGATACCACATCTTATGCACAGTGACTCAATTCTACTTTTAAGGGACAATTAAGGGGTTTCCTTGTAAATCAGGCCAAACTTTCTCCAAAATACATGAAGGAAGTACCTGGAAAAGAAAACGTTTGAGTCTTATTTTCGTACTGTCACTTAAGAAGAACAATTTCCAAAAAGGACTGAATTTTCCTTTTATCAAATGTATAAGGCCTGTGCTTTATAGCCCTTCACAGCCTTTAGTTAGAACAGAGCGAAGTCCCTTAGGAAACTTAATGTAACAATAACCAAATGTCCTTGTTAAGTAGCCATTTATTGGTCTATTAAATCTGATCTGAACTGTGATATTTTGTGGTAAATCTTTTCTCCAACATGAATTGTTCAATACGGCTTCCTAAGGCATCTGCTTCCCTAGAGATAGCCTCAGTATCATCCTAGAAAAGGCAAATATGTTTGAATCGTCCTGGGCAACGCTTCTAGAAGGCAGTGGGGAAGATCTAAAAAGAACATTTCTTGGGAAGACTTAAAAAATGATTTTAGAGATAGTTCAGTCCATTATCTTTCAAACTGTAGATGAGATGGGGACCAACACTTATTGTATGAAGTATTCAGTGCAGGCCAGGCACTGTAGTAGAGCCAGGGGATATAGAGATAAATTCGGTGTTTTCTCTGCCCTCAATGTACCCACTGTCCAGTGGAGAGGAGAGGACAGTAAATAGAGAATTAGGTGCTAGAAACCTCAGGGTCCCCCTAAATGAGGGCTGGCAGCTGGGGGAGGGGAGGCCAGGGATCTGCACTTGGCAGGTGCATCATCCACAGGCTCCCTGCAGCCAAGATGTGGAGACAATAAGGAAGGACCACTGACGCAGAATGGGCAGAGTTGAGAAAGCAAACAGTGGGTTTTGAGGCGCCCTGAGAATACTAACAGTGAGAAGCCATTATGTCTCCTAAAGGCAAAGGGGCAAATAAAAATAGCGTATTAGAGTGTTTGAAAACGAGAGCCCTGAGTATATAGCCTTTCAGCAAAAGCTATAGAGGGTCACAGCTGCTGCTGGGAAAAGGGTACCAAAGCAAGCAGGGAGTAGGGAAGACAGGCCCCAGTCTCTCTGCTCTGGTTTTCCAGTTTTGAATTGGTGTTTTCCATTAGCTGAGCCCACCTGGAAGCCTGCCTGCATAAATGTGACATAGTCTGAAAGGGTCGGCTCCACCAAGCATAGAGCCTGGCAAAGAAAAACACAGAACAGGTCTGGGAAAGAGGGCAAATGGTGATTAACCATCACACCTGACATGTATAATTTTTTAAGGTGCCTAGGTGTGCACACATACATACACACCATTCATTCATTCATTCATTCATTCAGTAAACACGGTGGTCCCTTGGTATCCATGGGGAACAGGTTTCAGGACTCCCCCATGGACACCAAAATCTTTGAATGCTCAACTTTCTGCTATAAAATGGATAATATTCTCATATGACCTCCACATAATCTCCACATAAAAATCCTCTTTAGATTATTTATAATACCTAATACAACGTAAATGCTACATAAACAGTTGTTACAGTACAGAGTGTCTATAAAGTTCATGTGCAATTTAAAATTGCACACTTGGGTGGTGGCTGTGGCTCAGTGAGTAGGGCACCAGCCCCATATACTGAGGGTGGCGGGTTCAAACTCAGCCCCTGCCATACTGCAAAAAAAAAAAAACAAAAACGGGTATTGTGGCGGACGCCTGTAGTCCCAGCTAGGGAGGCTGAGGCAAGAGAATTGCCTAAGCCCAAGAGCTGGAGGTTGCTGTGAGCTGTGACGCCATGGCACTCCACTGAGGGTGACAAACTGAGACTCTGTCTCTAAAATAAATAAATAAATAAATAAATAAAAATGTAATTAAATTAAACACTTTTTAATTACACATGAACTTAATGGACATCCTGTATATTAAGTTTTTATTTAATTTCTTGTATTTTTTCAATTGTTTTTTAAAAAATATTTTTCATCCGTGGTTAGTTGAATCCACACATGTGGAACCTGCAGCCCCAGGGCACTGACTTGCTAGCACATAAACAATGGCGATGAAGGTGCGGGAGACCATGTACGTGGCATTGCAGGTGAAGGGATGAACAAAACGAATATCATTTCCCCCCCCCATGGGCCTCTAGTGAAAGCAAGTGAATAAAGCAAATAATTTACAAAGCATAATGGGCATTATGTTAGGGAGAGGCCAGGAGGCCGTATGAGTATGTGAGGGAAGGAGGGTGCTAATCAGATCTGGGGCCCAAGGACCGTTACCCTGAGAAAGTGACTTTTGTGACCAGGAAGTGAATAGAGGTCAGCCATCTAAAGGAAGGACAGTGGACAGAGGAGCATTTCTGGTGAAAAAGTCCAAAGACAACAGTGTGTGGAGGTCAAGGACCAGAGAGCTGTTCAACAGTGTTTGGAACTCAGAGCAAAGAGAAGTTGTGAAGGTTGAGGCTGGAGTGGCGAGCAGGGCTGGCCATAAGTTCCCTAGGCTTTGACCCTAAAGGCAATGAAAAAACATTGGAAAATTTTAATTCTGCTGCCCCCACACAGGTTTGAAAGGTCATTGTAGGTATACTCTCAGTTGTCCTGACTCGGGAATCCTGGGCTTGGTAATGTTCCGGATGAGCCCTGGGGACAGCCAGCCAGCTGATAGCAGTCGAGAATGGTGCTCTAGGCAGAGGGAAGAGCTGGAGAAAATGTTCAGAGACAGAGAAAGGAGGTGAATCCAGTAACAGTAAGTACCTTATACTGGCTGGACCGTGCAGGGTGGGGGATGGGGTTGCGGGCTGGGGGGCAATGACTCTCTATCCCATGTACCCCTGAATTCCAGGGATATTAATATTAGCCTTTTTACAATCACTAGAGCCAGTGTTTCCATTTCTCTTAGGCAAATGCCTGGTCTTGGGATCTCCAGGCCTGGGGTAAACATATCATTCCCCTTTAACAAAAGTTCTCCGTTGTGTTTTTGCCTGTGCTCAATACCTCTGCCTGGAATCTTTTACCATCTGTGTAAGAAGTCTCAGTAGCACCTGTACAGATCGCATGGGAACGGTGCTGGGGGGAGAGAAGAGGATGGCTAGCGAGCAGGAGCTGAAGTTGGGTGCAGAGAGATTGGGGAAGGAAGTCAGCAGGAGTGGGGCTCAGAGGACGAACAAGTGCCAAAGTGGTGACAGCGATTTTCAGGTGGAATCTGTAAAGAGGAGTTTACGGCAGCAAGTTAGTTTTAAATCACCGTATCCAGCCTCCTTCAATTTGTTCTTGCGTCTGGGTGGTGGTTGCTTAAGCAAAGTGACTTATTCTGGCTCTGCACCTGTAGCTCAGCGGCTAAGGTGCCAGCCACATACACTGGAGCTGGCAGGTTCGAATTCAGCCCAGGCCTGCCAACAACAATGTCAACTACAACCAAAAATTAGATGGGTGTTGTAATCCCAGCTACTTCGGACGCTGAGGCAAGAGAACTGTTTAAGCCCCAGCGTTTGAGGTGGTTGTGAGCTGTGATGCCGTGTCATTCTACTGAGGGCAACAGCGTGCGGCTGTCAGGAAGGTATTCTTCCATATTTCTGGCTAAAAGATCGATTGCTTTAGATATTACATATATGTTTTTAATCCACTTAAATTAATTTTTGTGGATGGTGTGAGGTAGGGATCAAGGTTTCTTTTTATTCCATAACAATATTCAATTTTTCTTGCACTATTTATTGAAAAAGTTCCCTGTTTCCTACTGAATTGTAGAGTTGAAAAGTGACCCTATTTGTGGGATCTATCTCTAGACTGTATTCTGTTTCATTGTTCTTTTTTTCTAATTTAGCAGTAATGTTGTACTGTCTTAATTATAGTTTTTAATGGGTTTTAAAAGGTGTTAAAACCCAACTTTAACCCATGTTAAAGTTCTCCAGATTTCTTTCTTTATTCTTATTTTATTATTATTTGGAAAATACCTTTTTTTAAATTTCAGAATATTATGGGAGTACACGTTTTAGTTACATAGTTTGCTTTTGTACACTTTAAGTTAAAAGTGTGCCCTTCACCCAGAAAGTGTTCCTTGTGCCCATTCGGTGTGAATTTATCAATCCCTTCCTCCACCCTCTCACCTGTTTAATTTCTGATCAGTATTTACTTCCATCTGTGCACATAAGTCTTGATCAGTTAGTTCCAATTTGGTATCGAGGACATGTGACATTGGTTTTTCCATTCTTGTGATACTTTTCTCAGAAGAATATTCTCCTAGATCCATCCAGGTTGTTTACAAAAGATAGTCGATCACCATTTTTTCTGATAGCTGAGTAATACCCCATGGTATACATACATCACATTTTATTAATCCACTCATATATTGATGAGCAGCTGTTTACATATCTTTGTGATTGTGAATTGTGCTGCTATGAACATTCAAGTACAAGTGTCTTTTTCATAAAATGTCTTTTTTTCCCTTTGCGTAAACACCTGGAAGTGGGATTGCTGGATCAAACAGTAAGTCTACTTTTAACTTTTTGAGGTATCCCCTTACTACTTTCTATAGAGGTTGTACTAGCTTGCAGTCCCACTAACATGTATAAGTGTCTCCACATCCTTGCCAACATCTGTTGTTTTGAGACTTTTATTTATTTATTTTTTTGAGACAGAGTTTCATTATGTCACCCTGGGTAGAATGCCGTGGCGTCACAGCTCACAGCAACCTCAAACTCTTTGACTTAAGCAATTCTCCTATCTTGGCTTCCCAAGTAGCTGGGACTACAATGCCCAGCTATGTTTTTGTTGTTGTTGTTGCCATTGTCATTGCTGTTTAACAGGCCCAGGCTGGGTTTGAACCCACCAGCCGTAGTGTATATGGCTGGCAACCTAACCACAGAGCTACGGATGCTAACCCCATTTGAGACTTTTTGATAAGAGTCATTTCACTGTAGTTAGATGATAGCACAATGTAGTTTTGATTTGCATTTCTTTGATGGAGATGTTGAGCATTTATTCATATACTTATTTGCATTGCTTTGATAATTAGAGATGTTGAGCATTTTTACATACGCTTATTTGCCATTAGTTTATCTTCTTTTGAGAAGCTTCTGTTCATCTCTTTTACCCACTTCTTTTTTTTGAGACAGCCTCAAGCTGTCACCCTGGGTAGAGTGCCATGGGGTCACAGCTCACAGCAACCTCCAATTCCTGGACTCAAGCGAATCTCCTGCCTCCGCTTCCCAAGTAGCTGGGATTACAGGCACCCGACACAACACCAGAACATTTTTGGTTGCAGCTGTCATTGTTTGGTGGGCCGGGGCTGGATTTGAACCCACCAGCTCAGGTGTACGTGGCTGGCGCCTTAGCCACTAGAGCCACAGGCGCCAAGCCTTTTACCCACTTCTTAATGGAGTTATTTGATTTTTTTTTCCTTGCTTATTTGCTTGAATTCTTTGTAGATTCTGGTAATTAGCCCTGATGGATATTTTTAAAATAATTTTTTAAAAGCTAAATAAATTATAGTACATCCACAAAAATGCAATGGTATGCATCCAAGTTTATAAAATTTTGAATAATGTAGAAAAACACAAGAAATAATACTGAGTGAACAGAGAAGGATATCAACTTGCAAAACCTATTATGACCTCAATTATGCAAATGAAAAATATATAAAAGGAAAACAAAAAGTAAATATGCTAGAATGTCAACTGTGGCTCTCTCATCAAAGTGAAGTTATAAATATTTATTTCTGTGATTTTCTTGTTTGATCTCAGACTCATTTATCATTTCCCATAAACTTTGTTTTCTAGGGGGCTAAACCTTGCAAATTCTATTTCTTATGCATTCTTATTCTGTCTTTCCATCAGAATTGACCAATGGAAGATATTAGACAGAGATTGGAGTGGAAAGAGGGAAAAAAACAGGGTATTTCTCTACCCCTCTCTTCTTGTTTAGGCAGTACTTCCAGGGTGGTTGTGTCTTCTCAATGGTTTCATCTCCCTCTTTGGTGACTGTGGATTCTTAGTTCTGGTAACATCACTTCTTTCTATCATCTTTCCAACCTTAAGGGTAACGGTAGATCTCTGTTAAGGGTGGTTGTTTACCCATTCCTTGTTTATACTTTTAGCTCTCCCCAGGCCTATAAAATGAGTTTCCTATATTAAATTTTCTCTATTGAATTACTTAGTGTGCATTCGATTTTTCTAACTGGACTTTGACTGACCTGGTAATTAATTATTATTTTCTTAATTGTATTTTTTTTTACATTTTTAGAAACTTGCTCAATTGTACATAAGTGGCTATTATAATTGCTGTCTATCTCTGTTCATGTATAATCCATATGTGTGTGTGTGTGTGTGTACATATATATTTACATCTGGAGAGAGAGATTTTATATGCGTATATGCACCTAAATGTGTATATATTATTAATACATATGGATGGCTGTGATTATCTATCTATCTTTTTTTCCCTTCAATTTTTACCTGAGATTCTAGAGAGGGAGTCAAGTATTTGGATGATTTAACTAACAGTTACTAAGTGTCTTCTCTGGTCCAGGTACAAAGCTATCAATGAATTGGCCACAAATGGCTGTGCTAGATGGTATAGAGACAAAACATTGGACTGAGTTGCTATTAAAACTTTGTTCTGTTCTAGCATTCATTGTCTCTCATTTCTATGATCAAAAAGAGCAGAAAGTATATCACAGAGGAAGGGGGAACATAAATATATTTTTTGGCAGAAAGGGTAGAAGACAAAATCTGGTCTGGGCCTTACAATCATGCAGAAGAGCAGGTTAAAATGTTGACTCCTGGGAAGAAATCTAGAGATTTAAGTTCTTTCTCAAAGATAACCCATGGTGGGCGGTGGGGATCTGGAATGTTTTTTGGCATTGACTGAGATGTTCTCTTAAGGCAAGTCTGGAGAGAGCACCTCTTCTTGTCGACATAAATCCCATAAGGCAGAGGGAAGCATGGTTGCTTTTATTTGTTTGTATTATAGAAGCCAGGTGGAGGATAAACAAAACTACAGACCAAGAGAAAAAAGCCCTGTGAAGTGAGCAGTGATCAGGCTATTTCCTGAGGGATGTGGTCCTATGGGACCTCTGCACTTTTCATACTATTCATCTTTGGAATGACTTCAGGACTCAGTATCTTTTTGTTTTGTTGTTGGGGATTTATTAAGAGTACACAGAAGCAGGTCACATTCATTGCTTTTGTTAGATAAGGACCCTCTTATATTTGTGTCCCATCCCCAAAAGATGAACCCTATCCCTTGATCCCCTCTTTCCTTTTCTCAGCTCTCCCTGTCTCCCACCCCCACGATGTACTAGGATCTTAATTGTCCTCATATCAGAATTGAGTACATAGAATTCTTAGTTCTACATTCTTGTGATGCTTTAGTACCAATCATGTGTTCCACATCCATCCAGGTTAATACACAGGATGTGAAGTCTCCATCTTTTTTAGTGGCTGAGTAGTATTCCATGCTATACACATACCACAGCTTGTTAGTCCATTCTTGAGGATTCCGTTTCTTGCTTCCCAAAGTGGTTGCTCTGAGAGATTGCTTGGTGACACTCACCTAAAGGACCTGAGACTTAGATTCAGAAAACCTGTGCTTGGTCTAGGCTCTTTCACCCTTAAAGGTGGATGCCCTAAGCATGTTATTTACACTGTGAACTTTGTAGTTTTCACATCTCTAAAGTTGAGGATAATAATATTTATTCAACTGGAGGTCTGTGAGTTAAATCTGTTGCCTTTTGTGGTTTAATAGTCTCTCATCTCCTTGTGAGGAGAGCCCCTAGCCCTTGGTATGACATATGAAGACTTCACCTCAGCCCTTATTTTCCACTCTCTTTCCATGTCATCCTCCTCTGAGGCAGCCATACCTAAGGATTTGCATGCTTCTTCAAGTGTTTTCTCACAGCCCTTTACACAAATACTTCCCCCTTCATGCAAAACCCCTTTCTCAGTTATCTGGCTAGCAAACTTCTTGAAAACTCAACTTTTACTCCTTAGTAACACCTTCCCTTGTTTCCCAGACCTAATTAATTTCTACTTCTTTACTAATCCATTTCATCTGTGTAAACCTCCAAGGGAGTAAGTATAATTGTTTATGCCTCTATCTTTCCTAAAGGACGAAGAATTCCTGTATTCTAAATCTTTGTTTTCTCAGTGAGTAAACCACAAATTGCCCATAACAAATAATGAGTAAACTTAAGTTGAGTAAATAAATACAATTTGAAGAGTTTGGAGGCAAAAAATTTCTGATGGAACATCAGAGAGTATTAGAAAGGCTGAAAATGAAGCCTCTGATACTGGTTCTCACTTTAGAAAGTCATCCCATCTCTCTTGGCTTTGTTTTTCTCCTCTTAATGCAAGAAAAGAAGAATAAATGGTCTCTAAGGTCCTTATTACCTCAAGGGTCTTCGAATTGTCCTCTTGTGAAATGCAACAGAGATTCTAGTTCTTAGGCTTACAGACCCATAACTGAAGGAAGTTAGAAATGCCCCAAAAGTAGAGTGCAAGACAGAGACAGGTTCTGTGCAGAGGAAAGAGCATTGATTAGAAACTTGATAGGTTCAAACTTTTCTCTCCTGCTTCTTAACAAGTATGTGATTTTGCTCAGATAAATTATTTCTGTTCTGAGAAACCTATTTTTCTCAGTTGTAATTTGAGGAGAATAAAGTCTTAGCAAAGGGCTTCTAGGGATTAAATTCTAGGTCTTCTAGGGGTAACACATTTTCATACTCCAATTCTGTCTACCAAGAAACAGAGTAATGTTATTTTGATTATTATCTATTCACCACTATTGAGCTTGAGGAGATCTACCTAGAAAATTGGAGGGCCTTTTTGAGATAATTTCTTATAAGGAAGCATTGATGTTAAATTACTGGCCAGGAATTTTTACTCTACATTTTGCACTTGAAGATTTTATAATCTTCACCCTGCCAACGGCTACTTATCTGCAGCCCTCAACCACTTCAGCTTTGAACTTACGCAAGAATTAAAGTGTCTGTAACTTCTACATTGGGATGAAAATTATGCAGTGGTGAATCGTCTCATAAACTGTGGTCAAATGTATCATCAAACAAATGCAATAGACAATGTAAGCTCCTAGTGACTCTAGGACAGAATGTGTGGGCTTCCTGGCCTCAGAAAATTGGTACATATTTACAGTGTTTTCTTCTTGACTTTAGTAGAAATAAGCTAAGATGCCAATCATGTATCTCTACATTTGTATATGTTAGTTTATGACTCATGTGATTCGGGCATCAAAAAATATAAATTATTTCATAATGTCTTCATGATAATCAGGGTTGAGAAGTAGCTGGCTTTCCCCATGTTTTTCTGAGAATTCATCTATTGACCTAAAGGTGAACGTTCTGGATAATGTGATAATATAGATGAGAGAAAGAGCTGCCAAATATCTATGTGGGCCCTTAGGACCATTCTTCCCTCCTGTCCCCATGAAAGACACTAAGAAGTGGCAAGCCCAATGGGTCTGAGAGCACTCACTACTCTAAAATTCCTGTTGACACCATAGAACTGCAGGGCAGGCAGGTGGGTTTTTTTGAATAACGAACTCCCCAGAATCAGAGAGAAGCTAGACTCTGAGGAAAGTGAGCACTCCACTTCTCCCCTCATCTCCTACCCAACACGTCTTCCCAGAGAAGTGGGAAAGGACAAAGGAAAATAAAAACATGTGAGAGTCATTCTGCAGTTTATCAAGATAAGAATTGGTGTACCTAATCTTTTCAGCACAATAGCTTTGAATTCATTGTCTATTCAATTCAAGGAGGACTTGGCAAATACCACTTCCCATTAGAGAAAGTGTTTTCACATACAAAATATGAGCAGTATAGTATGAGGGTGAAGAGCTCAGACCCTGAGATCAGAGACTTTGGGCCTAAATCGTGGCTATGCCGTTTATTAATTATATGACTTTGGGCAAGGTACAGAAGCTTGTTAGTCTCCATTTTTCTCATCTGTAAAAGGAGATACTCATTAAACCTTCCTCATGAGGATGCGGTGATGACTAAAGGATATTACCCGTATGACAATTAGAAGAGTGCTCAGCACCTGGATGTTTTCAGTGCAGGTGAGCTGCTTATTATTCTACCTGTGAGCTTCTTAGGGGAGGGACTATGGATTCACTCATTCAACAAGCAATTACCAATTATGTACTATGTGCTGGTTAACACACCAGTGCCTGACAACAAAGTCTAGTAGAGAAAAATAGATATATTTCTACTAATAGGAAGATGAGTTTATATGAGGTATGGAAGATAAAAAGGAACCTTAGCGTTATAATGATTAATTCTGCCCATGTGACCTAAGAATTCAGTCTTAAAGTTTGAGGGACATGTACCAGTTAACAAGGCAGAGAGATATTTCTAGGGAAGTGTGTATGTTAGATACTTTGTGTGTATATATGCCTGTGTATACACATAGGTATATACACACAGAATCTACCTATCTATTTATCTATATAAACACCAAAATATATACTTTGAAAATTGAGTGCATGAATATATTAAAAACTCTGAAATTGCCTCTGAGAGAGATGATTTTAAATTTTCCATCATGATTACAGATTTGCTGACCAGTCAGGGTTTGTTCCATAATATTTTTAGTCAATGCTAATTAAAAACAAGTTTATGATTGTTATATCTTCTTAAAGGAGGTTCTTTTAATAATTATCTAGTATTCTTTATTTCTACTAATAATTTTCCCCCTTAAATTGTTTTATTCTAATACTATAATTATTGTTAGAAGCTTTAATTAGTTTATATGTTACATCTTTTTTCATCCATTTAATTTCAATCTTTGAGCCATGAGTTTTGAATCTCTCTCATGAGGTATATATCTAGCTGCCCTAAAAATGTAATGTGATGATCTCTACCTTTTAATAACTGAATTTAATTCACTTATAATTATTTTAATTACTACTTTTGGATATATTTCTACCATTTTATTTCCTCTTTATTTTTCTCCTTAGTAATAAATACCATTTCACTGCTCTTAAAGCCAAGAATCATAGGTAATACATGCTTTAATTTTGGGAATCTGAATATGTCTGTATTGTTCTTACTTTTTGTTATGAACTAAACTATATTTTGTCCTGTCCCTAAGTTTATATGTTGAAGGCTTTAACCCCTACTACCTTAGATGTGACTATATTTGACATAAAGAGCCTTTGAAAGGAGAATTCAGTTAAAAAGAAATTGTTAGGGTTGGCCCTAATTCAATTTGACTGGTGAGGCCTCAGGAGAAACCCAACTTACCAACACCTTGATCTTGGACTTCCAGCCTCCTGAATGGTAAGAAAATAAATTTCTGTTGTTTAAGCTAGCTAGTCTGTGGTAGCGCTAGCAAACTCATACACTCTTGAATGATTGTAACAGGAAATAGAATTTAAGTCAAATCATTTTTCCCTCTTGGCATTTTGAAGAAGTCTATTGTTTTCTGGCAGAAATTGCTGCTAAAGAATTACTTGGCATTAGCCTTAATGTCATTTTAAGGTAGACAATTTGCCCCCTTTCTGTAGTAACTTCACAGGTATTCTCTGTATCCATGATGCTATGTACATTTTATGTAAATACAGTTCTATTTTTATTTGTCTTTTAGCCCTCGTGGTTTCAATCTGATTCCAACAATCTGTCCTCCATGCTGAAAATTTCTCCTCTATTATCTTTTCAAATACTGCTTTTCCTCCTTCTCTAGAAGTGAATAGATTGGCTCAAGTCTTAGTTGGACAGCTGTTCTGGTCCCTGCTAGAGTGTTGTAGAAACCACAACCCTGGGTGACAGATGGTGTGACCTCTTTCATGGATGGGAGAGTCCTCCCCAGACTCTCCATTTTAGTGCATGAAAACCACTCTGGTTCGCTGCCATATTTGGTTCTCATTGCTCTGGAAACACAATTTCCAGCTGTCTTGGCCAGTTAGGTAAAGAGTCTGATAGGCCACAACTTTAGCCCTGATTACTGCTGTGTGTTTGATTCTATTTCTGGGCCACAGAGATGCTTATTATTATTATTTTTAATCATGATTTTTCTTAACTTTTTATTTTAAATATTTTTGGCCTTAGAAGAGTTTCTGAGATTGCACGAAAAGTTTCTATATACCTTCCTCTCAACTTGCTCTAATGTAACATCTTATAATACACTAATGTTTTTGACAGTTTCCTTTTTGTAGTTTATCTCTTACTTTTGGATATTTGATACTCAAGGGCAGTAGAAGCATGAACATAATTGGCTCATCTTGACCAAAATCTCTGGGCCAGGAATTTTCACATTGACTGTCATTTAATCACCTATCCATTCATTTGACAAATATTTATTAAGCACTTATGATGTTTAAAGCACTAGCCTAGGCACAAGAGATATAGCAGTGATCAAAACAGACAAAAAATTCCTAGCCCTTGTATTATTAAAATGCTAGTGTTGAATATAAAAATAATAAAGAAGATAAAAATGGCAAAATATATGATGTGTTCTATAGTGATAAATGCTGAGGAGAAAAAATAAAACTTGGAAAGAGAATAAGAAGCGATGGAGGCCAATGAGGGTGTGTTTGTAGGATTAAATACAGGCATTGAGAAGGCCTTGTGGAGAAGGATGATTGGTGTGGCCTGAGCCATATAGATATCCTGGGAAAAATAATCTTCAAAATAACCTTGAGAACTTGGCATTAGAACCACAGGGAAACTGAGGTCCTGAAGGAGTAAGCAACTTGCTTCTGCACATTTTCAGTAAATGCAAGAACTATGATTTGGACCTAGGTCTTCCTGACCCCAGAGCTGTGTTCTTATCTGTATGGTTAAGCACAGATTTACAAAGAGACACATATGCCCCTCCAAGGGGTGCATTCTGGTCCTTTTACTCATAACTTAGTACTAAGCCATGGTGTTCTCATAAACCTTTCAAGAAAACCCCAGAAATCTGTTTACAGAGTACTTGAGGTTTTTCAACAAGATGTTTTTGCTGAACTAGCTGAGCTTCATAAAATATGACTTTGGCCTTTCCAGCCAGTGGTCCACGAGCTTGAGTGGTCATGGCCAGCCTGGAAGATGGCCAGAGCCTCTGTGCAGGGCATTTGCCTGTCAGCTCCCACACCAAGAGGGAAGTTAATAATTCTCCTTGAAAGTGTTTGTTCTTATTTTGCTACCTTTGGACACTCGTGTCATCCACTTTCATCAAAATATAGCATGGAACATGAGCCTTTATGAGTAAACCTTGCTAATTCTTACAAAGCAAAGAGACAAGCAGTATATACTGTAAAAGGTTTGAATTACAGGGGATTGTAACGGACAGCATGTATAACTTTCTCTTTAAAGGAATGCAATAATATCAACCTGTGCCCAAGAGAAGCTCTCGTGGGGTGGTGACTTGTCTGTAGGATTTTCACGAAGAGTTTAAACATAGTTTCCTGAGCCTGACCTTCAGATATTGGATTCAAGTCTTGGCTGATAACAACAAGACATCTGCCTATTCAACCAGTGACCCCTCCCATAAATGACCATTCTTTGGTCTAGAAGTTCAAATGCACATTCTTCCTGAGGGAGTTAATGGCCTCTTCAGGACAGACTCCAACCTACCTCAGCAAATATTCATTCATTCATTAACTTTTTCACTGTCATTGATACCCCTTGCTCTCTGTTCCTTATTCCTTACCTTCACTGTCCTATGTGCGTATGTTCTGACCATTCCAGAAAGGAGTAGGGCACCGGCCCCATATGCCGGAGGTGGCGGGTTCAGGCCCAGCCCTGGCCAAAAACTGCAAAAAAAAAAAAAGAAAGGAGAGATGAGGAGGAGAAAGAGGAAGAAGCAAGTGAAAAAGGGGATAGTGCCGTGATACATCTTAACATGGCTTACCCTTGATAGGTCCCAATAGGTGACTTTCTGTCTCAGAAGCCCAGCATTACTTGTCTTTTTTTCTTGCAGAAGGACATGTTCACTAAATCCTGGTGACTGAGGAGAACAAGATGAGGATTTTTGACATGAATGCATTCATGGTTAGTGCAGACTAAGTGAAGTTCTACCTAAGTGCTAGAAATCACTGGTTTTCTACACAGACAGAATGGTCCAATAAGAATCTTGTCTATAAAGTTACTGACTTGGTTCAGAAAATTCTTCTTTTTCCTTTTCACATTTTAACATTCACCCTAAGCTATAGCTTACATCTAACTACAATTTTTAAAAGACTCTTGGAGGTAGGCACTGCACTTTTGTCGAAGCTGTGTACTGCAGCTGTTGGTTAAGGGCAACAAGCGTAGACTCGGGAGTCAATACTTCCATCCATTCCAAATTGCAAAATCACTTTTAGCAAAACACGTCTATTTCTAAAAACAAGTTTGCTTTCTCTTTATTTCTTCAAATGTGAACAATACCTCCTTCACAGGCTTCTGCAAGAATTCAATGAGATAATACAGTAAGGATATTAGAACAGAGATTAACTCAAAGTGAGTGCAAAATAAAAGATGTAATTATGATTGTAATTGCTAATGGTGATTCCCTCTCCCGGGTCCCTGCCAGAGAAGAGTAGTTCTCCGTGCGTCCGTTTGCAGCCCCCCTTCCTCAATCACATGAGCAGTTCAGGCAAAGATGTTCTGAGATTTCTCACTCATCCCCTTATGGTACGTGGGTCATTACAAAAGTTTTGAAGTACACAAAAATCAAGAAACATAAAATCCTTGTGAACAGAAACAAATGAAGCCCTCCGAGCATACCAATAAACTGAGCACCTTAAAACTTACCCGAGTGAATCAGAAAGTTTGCTGTTGAATGTGTTTCTTGGAAATGAAATAGTGGATCATAGCATAGTCTGTCTAAAAACTTTCATAGGGACCCACATGAACTTGGTCAAAGTTTCTGCTTTGCTCTTTCTCATTCTGCTCCTGGTTCTTTCTTTCTCATTTAAGTAATAATATGCTGGTTTTGGTGGCGCCTCTTTTCACCTGTGATGAAAACTGTTCCTGGAATGAAGCTAGATGTGGTCTTTTTTTGTTTGTTTGTTTGTTTTGTTTTGGAGACAGAGTCTCAAGCTGTTACCGTTGATAGAGTGCCATGAAGTCACAGCTCACAGCAACCTCAAACTCATGGGCTTAAGCGATTCTCTTGCCTCAGCATCCAAAGTAGCTGGGACTACAGCTGCCCACCACAATGCCTGGCTATTTTTTGTTGTTGTTGTCATTATTGTTTAGCAGGTCCAGGCTGGGTTCGAAGCCACCAGTCTTGGTGTATATGGCCAGTGCCGTAACCTACTGTGCCATGGGAACCAACCCTAGATGTCGTCTTTAAGGAATAAACAACAGTGGTATGGTAGGTATTAATTTTTTTAAATTTGTGTTTTGAAATAATTTCATATTTATAAAACATTTTCTAAAATAGAACAAAGAATTCTTGCTTATCTTTTTTTACCCAAATCCCCCAAATGTTGACATGTTTCCCCATATAACCATCATGTAATATTGATTTTGTGAAAGGAACACTGATGCAATGTTAGTATCTAATCTATAGCCCAAATGCACGTTTCTCCAGTTGTCCTACAAATGCCAATCTTTACAGTTCAGCATCCAATCCAGCATCACAACTTCTGCTATATTATATCTCCGTAGTCTAATTTGAAATATACCGAGTCATTCTTTGACTTGATATTTGATCTATGATCTTGATACCAGTTATTTTGTAGAACGTTCCTCAATTAGTCTGAAGTTTTCTCATAATTAAATTCTGGTTATGCATTTTTAGCAGGAAATACCCCAGCAATGTTATCATGTCCCTCTAGATGTGTTGTATCAGGAGGCACATCGTAGGAGACTAAGTACCAGGCTTACGGGAGTGGTCACTGGTTCTTGAGGGAGGTGCTGGGAGCAGGACAATCTCCCAGCCAGGGTGGAGATGTTTTCCACCCTGGAGACAAGCCCTCAAGCAACTGCATGGGTTAATGAGGTAAGATCCCTGGCTTCTTAGCAAGCAGGTGTTGGACCCTTGAACATTTGTGGTGCATCAGGGTGCGAGTCAAGCCTGTGGGGAATGAGCGCTGTTTCAATTAAAGGCCACAACAGAGGTTACTCAGGGCTTCCCTGCACCTATGGGAAGTCCACCTCTTGTAAGCATTGTACTTCCAATCTGTGTCCTGGCTGTTTCTTGAGCTCAGTGTCGGTGTGGCGTAGCGGCACCGACAGCACATGATGTTCATTTGTCCCTTTATTGGTGAACACTGATTCTATGTTCAAGGGATCCTCAAAGTGGTGGTGCCCTGGGACTATGTAAATATTCTGCTTCTTATACTTTTGATTTGTTTGTTTTTGATCACTACAGTTTTGTATCTCTTCAAGACTCTTGCCTAAAACAATTATGACTTTTTTGGTTCTCAAATGGTATTTCTCTATTTTCCTCCTTTTGTATACACTTATTATTTAAAATTCGGCTCTGATAAAGAGATTTTCCTTCTCCTCATTTGTCCATTCTTTCACATAGTCATTCATTTACATCAGTATGAACTCTGATACTTATTGTATTTGAATACAATTTATTGCACCCACTATTTTACGGCTAATGTTATCTTAGACTTGGCCATTGGCAACTCTTTGAAGTCGGCTCCTGAGTCCTTCCGACATGCTCTTATATTGTTTTCCCTCCTGAAGGTTGTGTGGAGTCTGTTGCAGATCAAGAAAATAAAGCCTCTTTGATCCATTCCAGCAAATTTAAACAGCTGTTGGTAACCCTGCCCTTTCAACCACTGTAATTTAACCGTGGCCATATGCTATCTATAGCCCACATGTAGGTGTTACCTGGTTGGTGTTTGTGTGCACATTTGCTGTTTCAGTACCTTCTATGTGGTCTGCCATTATTGCCTCTCCATTGGTAGTTTCTTTGAAATATTTTGTAGAAGCCCCAGCAACATAATTCCCCATAGACTCTTAAGCTCTAAAACACACTCTTCCTGCATTGTTCCTGCACTGGATTCTATTTAATTAACATTTGATTTTGCATTGCAAGACCCTGATATACATTAGGAGGTCACCACCCAGCCATTTATCTTTTAAAGTAACTGGACTGATTATTTTTTTTAAGTTCCATCAGGTTAAAACAGTTAGCAATTTTTCTCCTTGCAGTGTCCCTTCAGCCTGGACCAGACGGATAATAGATCAGTGTAGGTTCAGATGCATTACAACATTAGTCATCAATTAGGTTTAAACCGGCACTGTAATATATCATTTATCTTGCCTGCCACGGTTCTTTTGAACATTTAATTTTTTAAGGCCTCTTAGGTTTTTTTTTTTTTCCTCCCTAACTGGCCTCCTGCCTCTCTCCTTTGTCTCCAACATAGCCGTCTCCTTAAGGAACAAT
The DNA here is from genome assembly GCA_963573935.1 of Arctocebus calabarensis. Taxonomy (NCBI): domain Eukaryota; kingdom Metazoa; phylum Chordata; class Mammalia; order Primates; family Lorisidae; genus Arctocebus; species Arctocebus calabarensis. The sequence continues at coordinate 1,519 of CAUYON010101260.1, read as the reverse complement.
AAAAATTAGATTTGTTTGACCTGCTCTCAGGGTTCGTTTCAGCAAGATGGATTTTAATGGCTTTGACTGGTTGGGCAGACAGCTTTTATATAATATTCCAGACGTTTACGCACTGTCTTTCGCTGGGCCCTAAGCAGGTATGTCTGCAAGAGGATGTGTCTGTGTGCCACTAAGGAGCAACTTACTATTCTTTTCATATCACATTTCCTCTGGGAAATTGCTTACTCCTGGGTATGGCGGGCATCTCATTAAGAGCCCAAGTCATTGCACGTCTTCTTCTTCTAATAACTTTGTTTTAATTCCCTGCATTCCACATTTATTGTATTGTTAGTGTCAAAGGGATGTTCTTTGTTCTTTGTCAAAGGGAGGTCTTTCTAAGTTGGCTCCAGCTGTACTGGGTTCTTTTTGCTCCTATCAGATGTGCAGCTTCACCTTCTCTACGAATATTCTGATTCGGCGTTTCTCCCTGGAAGGTGGATTGAGGTCATGGGGAGAGCAAGAGTTTCTTACCCACACTTGCCAGGGTATCAGATCCAGCCCTTTATTACATGAGCTGTTCTGTGATTTTGAACTGATGACCCCCTCCTCCCGTGCCTCAGAGTCTACCTTGCTAGAATAATGATACTCCCTGCCTTATGTTATAATCACTGGTTTTTGACAAAAGCATAGAAGTCCCTATGGAGTGCCTGAGACAAGATCAGGGACTTTTGAGCAACCCTAAATCAGTTTTTTCTTTGCAAGGAAGGGATAATAATATTCATGACACTAAGATTTATTGAACATCTACCAGGTTCCAGGTATTCTTCTAAGGTGGTATCAGAGAACAAAATAGACAAAGATTTTAGATCTGAAGGTTAAATTCTTGGAGAGACTGACAGTAGATAAGGTAAATAAATAAATTTTGGTATGTTAGGTAGTGCTAGGCACATACACCAGGGAGACAAATATAAAGCAGGGCTGCTGAAAAGTTTAAATAACATATAAAATGTGCCTAGCCAGTGTCTGCAACATAATCAATAATCCATTAATAGTATTTGTTCATATCAATCATTCACTTATTATGTCATATATTTATTTAACATCTGTTAAAACCCCACTTTAGCCTAGATACAGATGCTATAATTCTTGGGCACTTCTACAACATTAGGGTACAAAATTTCTTTCTTTGTCTTTCTCTATCTTTCCTTCCTTCCTTCCTTCCTTCCTTCCTTCCTTCCTTCCTTCCTTCCTTCCTTCCTTTCTTCCTTCTTTCCTTTCTTTCTTCTTTCCTTCCTTCCTCCCTTCCTTCCTTCCCTGACTCTTTCTTCCTTTCTTCCTTCCTTTCTTTCTTTCTTTCTTTCTTTCTTTCTTTCTTTCTTTCTTTCTTTCTTTCTTTCTTTCTTTCTTCCTTCCTTCCTTCCTTCCTTCCTTCCTTCCTTCCTTCCTTCCTTCCTTCCTTCCTTCCTTCCCTTCCTTCCTTCTTCCCTCCCTCCCTCCCTCCCTTCCTCCCTTCCTTTCTCTCTATTTTCTTTCTTTCTTT